>SJYQ01004923.1:234157-327230 GCA_006410935.1 Redunca redunca
CATTTCTGTCCTTTATCGAGCCCATCTTTGCATGAAATGTTCTCTTGGTATCTCTAATTTTCTTGAAGAGATCTCTAGTCTTTCCCATTCTGTTGTTCTCCTCTGTTTCTTTGCATTGATTGCTGAAGAAGGCTTTCTTATCTCTTCTTCCTATTCTTTGGAACTCTGCATTCAGATGCTTATATCTTTGCTTTTCTCCTTTGCTTTTCACCTCTCTTCTTTTCACAGCTATTTTTTAAGGCCTCCCCAGACAGCCATTTTGCTTTTTTGCATTTCTTTTCCATGGGGATGGTCTTAATCCCTGTCTCCTGTACAGTGTCATGAACCTCATTCCATAGTTCATCAGGCACTCTATCTATCAGATCTAGGCCCTTAAATCTATTTCTCACTTCCACTGTATAATCATAAGGGATTTGATTAAGGCCATACCTGAATGGTCTAGCAGTTTTCCCTACTTCCTTCAATTTGAGTCTGAATTTGGCAATAAGGAGTTCATGATCTGAGCCACAGTAAGCTCCTGGTCTTGTTTTTGCTGACTGTGTAGAGCTTCTCCATCTTTGGCTGCAGATGATATAATCAGTCTGATGTCGGTGTTGACCGTCTGGTGATGTCCATGTGTAGAGTCTTCTCTTGAGATGTTGTCTTTATCATTTACTAAATTTTCATATTCATTCAGGTCTCTTTCTGGGATTTCTTTTCCATTGATTGGTCTAGGCATGGACCACTTGCACACTTTAATGTCTGAGAGCTTTTGGTGTATTTTAATATCTGGTAGATCTGCATTCATTCTTGACCTCTCTCTTACTCTTGTTTTTCTGAATTTGCTTGGTCGTCCTTGCATATTTTATTTTCATACTAGCTTTAAAATAGACTTTCTGTTTACAGAAATAAAGTGTGATTTTTAAAAAATTGTGAGGGAAATTAAATTTCTAAATGAATTGAGGGAAAGTTGAAATCTTTTCAAGAACATGGTATATCTTCCCCCAATTGTTTTCCTGAGTGTTTTCAAGTGAGTTTTTGTGTCCTTAAGGAATACTATGAAGTTCTCCTTATGGGCACCTTACACTCCTCTTGGTGAGTGTATTCATGGGTATTTTATCTTTGTTTCTAGTATGATTGAGGCCCTTGTCCCATCAGATTGTCTGTTGCTTTTATCTATATGTATATGTGTAAAGGCGATTGGTTATTTTATATTTCTTTTGTATCCTGCTTAATATGTATCCTTCCTTAATTCTTTCATTGTGTATAGTCATGTGGTCTCCAATAAAAGGGAATACTATTCATTTTCTAACTTTACACTTTTAACATGTTTGCTCTTGTCTAATGGTATTGACTAAAATCTCTGATAGTTTTACATAGTAGTTGACTTTAAAGGGCATTTTCTTAATTTTTTCATAATTGTAGTCAAAGTCATTAGTGTTTCTCTCATTAAGTTACTATCATTGGTGCCAAAATACATATTTTATCATATTAAGAAAATACCCTAATTTCTGTTTTATTGAATTTTTAAATACAAGTGAATGTTGAATTTTGTCAAGGGGCTTTTTAATCATGTCTGGAGATGATCATGTGAATTTTATTTACCAGTTATTATGGTGAATCTTATTAATAGGTTCTTTAATTTGAAGACACTCTTGCATTGTTGGAATAACCCAGCTTGGGCTTTGAAGTGTCTGTAGTCTTTGTCTAATGTTTTATTTAAGTTGCATCCATCTCCATTTGTAAGTAGATTGGTCTGTATATTTTTGTGCAGTCTTTACATTTTGGTATCATTAAACTTGTTTCATAAAAATAGATTTGTAAGTTTTCCTTTTTCTGTGCTCTTTAAATGTTAAGTGGCTTAGAATACTTTGATTCTAGAAGTTTGGAAGATTCTTTAGTAGAATTTTCTGAGCTTGAGTCTTGTATGGTAGACTTCAACAGCTTGTTATTTCTTCTGTGGAAATTGGTTTGTGTAAGCATTCTCTTTTTCCTGGAGTCAGTTTTGGTAAGTTATATTTTCCTAGAAAATTACTTATTTTCCTCATTTTTGGTGTCAACTTTGGGAAATTTTTTTTATAGTACAGTACCCATTTTATCAAGATTCTTCATTTAGTTGCATGGGGTTGTGCTGTAGTCTCCCCCTCACTGTATATTTATATATTGTACATACATAACATTTGTGACTTTGCCTCCTTGTCTTATCTTTTGTTGTATATTAGCTGATGATTTAAGCATCTTGTTCTAATAGAGCAACTTTTAATATTTATTTCAGTTCTCCTTTTTAAAAAAGTATATTGTGTTTTGTAACTCAGCTTCTGCATTTAGCTGTTTTCTTTTATTCCTTTCACTTTCCTGCAGGAAAGACTTTTTTTTCACATTTGGTGAATTAAAAGCTTAATACATTTATTTTTGTCCTTTCATTGTTCTTAATATAAGAGCTGCTTTGGTTTCTTGAATGATGCTTTTGCTGTATCGCATCCATTGTGATGTATAGTGTTTTCATTAGATTTGTTTTGTGGGAGTTCGGTAACTTTGTTTCCTCTTTCCCCTTTGAACTGTGATATAAGTTAGCTTTAATCTTGACGTTTTCCAATGGTAGTTTTAGGATGATAGCGAAGTCGTGCTGCTCTGTACATACTGAACATGTGGCCCAGGGAGCTCGCTGCTGTGATGATCTGGGGGCGGCCCTGGGATGAGCACAGCCCCACCCCACGTTTTCCTTCTCCCCATCCCTCTTCTTTCCTCTCTCTGTCTCCCTTCTCTCTGTCCCTCTATTGCTCTGTTCCCACTTCACGTCTCCCCAACCCATTTTTTTTTGGTCCAGTAACCTCTGACCTTTGGAGGTAACAAAACTTGCTCCCTGAGGAGGAGAGTATCTTTTATCATGAGAATAGTACTCTTGAATTTGTAATAAAACATAATAGGGAATTGATTTTTATGAAAATTTATTTAATGACTCATGCTACTTACATCTTAAGGGAAGTATTTAAGAAGAAAAAGTGGCATTTACTTTTTTTCTTAATGTAAAGTATAAAGTACATTTTTTCAGTAGTGAACATGAATAAGGAATTAAAATTCTAGCTGAAGAGATGTTTTATTGGATTTTTATGTCCCTGTTGCTGAGTAGTAATTTGAAATGATGTGTGTGAGTGTTCTATAGTATATTTGATGTTAGATTATAAAATGGAAAATGCCAGTATAAATTTGAAATGTTAACAGAGACAAATTTTACATTCTATTTCAAAGTGCAGTGTCTTTAAAGTGGAAGTTGATACTAGGAAGCGTTTTTCTTTCGAGCAGTACTGGTTAGACATATATAATCAGTGGGAGAGCTCATGTTCCCTTTAACAAAGATGCTATTTTGGCTTCCTTAATACAGGATTCTGAAAGATGTGTGTGTGTTGTTATTTTTCTTTTTTTGTGAAATGCAGGAAAAGAGAAAGATTCCTGTATTTCCCAATGGATCTGCCCCCAGCTCGGGCGACGCCCCGAAGGAGGCAGTGCACCACGCGGGGCCTGAGCTCCAGAGGACTGGACGGTGGGTACAGATGCTGCTTCTGTGCGGGCGTCTCCTTTGCAAGTGTTTGGAAACTAAGTTTGTCTAGTATTTTTCCATATTTTAAAAAATGTGTATTGTTTTCGTAGGTATATAATGTTAAGAATAATTACTGTGCACTTAAAAATAGTTTACTAGAATATATTGGGTTCTGTATACTAGGATTTAATTTAAAACAAAAACATTCTGCAGCATATATTAAGAATACTGTAGTTCTGTAGTAGGTTAATTTAATTGGCTGTATAGAAGATTTCTGGAGAAAGTGTGGCGTCCTGTTGCCATTCTCATCGAAAGTCAGAACAACGGGAACAGAGAGGAATTGCAGCCATTGTGCTGTGTGTGCAGAGACAAAACTCTCCCGTGAGCAGCGTTCCATGAGATGATGTAAAATCAGGCAGGCAAGCATATAATCTCTGGAAACCTAGTTAGAAAAATTGTTGCAGAAGTTAATTCTTGGGATAAAAAAGTAGAAATATTACCAGGTACAAACATTGTCTTAGAATTTTTTGTAGCGATAGAAAAATACCGTGGTATTGCCATAGTATAGAAGAAAGCACGTGGAGAGCGATCCTGTTTGCCCCCTGTGCTCCCTGTGAGCTAAAGGTCTTGGGTCCAAAATAGTAGTGGTCTCTGAATATACTAGAGTAAGCCTCTGCCCCCGTGCGAGAGGTGCTCATTTGAGTTATTAGTATTGTTACTTCTTCAAACTGAGGTAGGGTTAGTCACTAAGAAGTACAGAGTCAGGCCCCTGCTGATCATGTTACCTGAGAATCTCATATAAGGTTTTGCCTTGATGATACAGTTTCAGTAACTAGATCATCATTGGCACCATTTTTATTATAGGTTGGCACCCTTTCCCGTATAGATCTTTTAGTCCTATTGCTGCCATATTATTTATAGGATAACTTCTTCCAGCTGTCAGTGTATGTTTAGGTTTATTTCACTATTAACTTTGGAAACAACCAGAATGGTAAAGTTTGCAACATCTAGAGCGAGAGGCGCCAGCCCCGGCCCTGGTCCGTGGCCCGTGAGGGGCCAGGCCTCAGAGCAGGGGGGGCGGCGGGTTCACAGCTGCCCCCCGTCCCTCACATCCTCCCAGGCTGTGGAAAAAGTGTCGTCCATGAAACTGGTCCCTGGTGCCAGTAAGGTTGAGCAATGCTGACCTAAAGCATTTGAAAGCATAAAATTAACTTTTTTGGTGTATTTTTCTGCAGTAGGGATTTAAATGATCCTATATTTTATAAGTCACATAATCTTTTTGAATTACTGGTTTGCCACGAGTATTTATTGAGTATCTGCTGCTTCCTAGGCAGTATTCTAAACCCTGGAGAGAATAGCAGTGGGTAAGACAAGGTCCCTGCTCCTCACAGAGCTTGTTTTGCAGTGGAGTGCTTTCAGATCAGGTGTATCCAAAAGTCTGATTGAAGAAACATTGAAATGAGAAGGATTTCATGCACAAATATAGATTTAAATTTACTAATTAAAACATCTTTGTTTGATTAATATACACACTGGTTTGACAACATATACAGTGAATTACACACACTGAAATAGTTTTTAGATTTTTTTCTAGACCAGAAATATTTATGTGTTTGGAGTATTAATTTTAAAAGTAAAATTATTTAATTCACTACTGAGTGAACCTAAGCACAGGTACTTACTAAAGGGCATTTCGGGACTTATGATTTATGTTACAATTGCATTCCTGGTATTTCTCACACTTGCCTTTAAGATTTATAATGTAGATAATGTTAATAGCATTGCTTACACACATTTTCATAAATGGGCTGTTAGGTTTTATGTATTTTTATTGTACGTTTCCTTGCACATTTGTGTTTGATATTGCATTTACTTATATAAGTCGTTTGCCCGTAGTCTTTTCAGTATATAGTCTGTAAGACATAGATGTTTGTGTCTCTTTTAATTTAGTGAGATCTACCTTTCCGCTGTCAGTGGACCAGATTAAATGAGTGTGTCTTCTAAAATTTGTACCATTATTTAAATAGGATATTAATTTTTGTTGACAAATGCTAGGCACCAGCAGTTTTATGTAGCCCATAGTTTTAGTGTGAACAGCCAGAATCCTCTAGTGTACAGTTTGACGAGTTTCATCTCACCTATTTAGGCTTTTTGGTGGTTTGATACTTGACATCAAAAGGAAAGCACCTTTTTTCTTGAGTGACTTCAAGGATGCATTAAGTCTGCAGTGCCTGGCCTCGATTCTTTTCCTATACTGTGCCTGTATGTCTCCTGTAATCACTTTTGGAGGGCTGCTTGGAGAAGCTACAGAAGGCAGAATAGTGAGTACAAAGATTGGTAGTGGCCAGGCTCTTAGCTCCTCAGAGGCAAGTGTCTGTGTGCATTTGTCTCACGATTCCTACTTTTATTTGAAGAGTCTACCCACAGCATGACTAACCCGTCCCAAAGCAGACTTCCCCCAAAGGTAATTGCTGTGGAAAACATGGGGAAGCCATTTGAACAGGAGAAGATGCACAGTTGAGGTAAAAAAAAAAAAAAAAAGAAAAGTTTTCATGGCTTTTGCTGGATGAATGGTTTTATCAATTGAGTAAAAGGCTTGCATTGTCTTTGTGGGGGGAGAGGGTGGGGTTGTTCAGATGAACTGAACTCGTCCCGGTGGGTCGTGGGTGGGAGAATTTATCGGGGGTGGAGGGTGGGCGCTCTGTCCTTCAGGGCATCATAGGACTAGTTAGAGCCATGTGATTACCAGTAAACTCATCTGCCCTGGTGGGTCCCCGAGGCAGACCACTGGGAAGAAGGGAGCATAATTATGGACAATGATGGATTTTGAAGTGGTGTTTACTTTAATTTTGCTCTTACTAAACTTGTGTGAAAGTTGTCAAAAGTATTAACTGGAAAGTGTAACTGAAAACGACATCTATATATTGACATGACTAGAATGAAAGCTTTTATGTTTTGTTCTGGGTAATAAATACCATGCTGGGCTGTGCTTACAGAGCACCTGGTGCTGTGTGAAACTGAGCAAGTGTGTTTTGTTGCTGTCTATATACATTTTAATGGCATTTAAGTGAGACAGTTTGTGATTCCTAAGCGTATTTTGTTTAATGATATTTACCCTTTGGAGAAAGTTTATTTTTTATAGATCTTAAGCTTTTTAAAAACCAACCAAACCTAAAGTAGTAATAATTGCTTAATTCAAGTATTTCATAAGCTGAACATGAGGTTAACCTGACAACTGAAATTTCCTTTCAACTCAGTGTACTTTTGGTTATTTAGATTCGTTTACATTGTTCTTCTATATTATTATATCAGATATATATATATATCTATATTTAGTAAGCTGCTTAAAGCAGCTGTCACAAGTTATATGTGTGTTTCTGCTGGTCCCCAAGGAGGTGTGTCTTGTCTGTTACCGTCACGGAAGTTCTGCTTCTTCCTCTTGGACTGTCGCTCACTGGCTCCCCATCTCATCCTGCTCTTTAGTGCCCCGTGTGTGTGATAGCACTCTAGACGCTGGAGGAGTATGGACACGGGTGAGACACGAGCGTGTGTCTTCTGTCCCCTGGGTCCTAACCGAGAGGAAGGTGAGACAGTGTGTATGCAGTTCCTATGTCGTGGTGTGCTGGGCAGCGCCCGAGTGAGATGAAGGAAGAGCTGTAGAAGCTGAGAAGTCAGAAGGGTTGTGGAGGGACCTGATACGGAGACGATGTGTTTATTTTCAGGTGCCTTATTGGAACTTTCAGGTAAAAGTGGAGATGTTAGGAAGTGTAGATCCAGAGTTTCTAGAGTGGTAGGAAAGAATACAGAGTGGGATAGCACTTTCAAGGGAGAGGAGAAGGGGGAAGTTATCCCCATTTGTGGATTGGAAGGAGGAGGGGAGGGAGGAGGAAGTGGCCCAGCAGATTAGACATGGGCACAGCTGGAGCTTTGAGTGAGAAATCAGGATGGTATAACTTTGCAGAAACCAAAGGTAGAGAAAGGCGACAGGAGCAGGGGCTGTCCTGCGCCCCCGCCCTGCAGTGGAGCGGGTGAGGGGTGCTGAGGGTGGCTTCTGCTGGGCGGCGCGGAGACTGAGTGTGGGTTGGGCAGGCAGCAGAGGGGGCTGTGGTTTCTCTAGGGAAAGAAGGGCTTCGGTTTGGCAGTGAAGATAGAAACGGTTTAAAACTTGGGAAAAAGTAGATCTGGGTAGAGGAACTAGTGAATGTGGCAGTGAGGGGAACGGTAAGGAAGGTCTCCACCGGCAGAGTCTGCTTTTTCCACACAGCACTGGGGGGAGTTCATTCTCCACACTCCCCAGCCCGCCTCCCCCCCATTAGCGGTTCTCTATCTGCCATCTCCTTGTTTCTGTTTCCCTGCTTTCTGTTTATGGGTGACGTTTAGACATTTCTTCCCTTTGATTTGAGCTCTAAATTCATTCCTAAATACGCATACTGTAATTGAACCAAGGGTTTTATAACAGCTTAGCAGTGTCTTCCAGGACAGTCTTTTTTGTCTGTGGGCAAGAAAACACATTTATCTCATACAACTCATTAATATATTGTTAACATGAACTCTTCCTCATTTTGCCAAAAGTGAAGTCTGTATGTGGCTTTGATCCTTTTTATACTAAGAGTTGAATGTCTCATTTGCGACATAACTGTTTCTGCTGTAAGTGAGATTTTGACACGCTGTTAGTACTGATGTTGAAAGCTGCTACCATTTGTTGAGTGCATCCCATATGCCAGACTGTGTTCCTGCTGGTGTTTTCAGAAACACTGCTTCATTAAGCTCTCCTGGCTTTCATCACCCACATTCAAAGGTGAGGAAAGTTGGGCTGGGTTGAGTTTGAGACGTGGCCATGGTTCAGCAGCTCAGCTCACAGGAGGCGGTCTGCTTCCTCAGATCTGGTTCCCTGGAGCCCTGATCTCTGCCCGCTGCTCGCTGCCTCCAGGTCCGGGAGGGCTGTCTCTCACAAGCGCCTTCTCTTTGCTTTCCTGATGCTAGGCTTTCCCTTTTCCTGGTCACTATTCCAGTTGACCTTGATGTTTGTGAATGGAAACTGCTTTCTTTCAGCCCCACCTCCCTGTCTAGTGGCAGAGTCTATATCTATACACTTTCCCAGCTGATCACCTAATCAGTTAGGAGTGACATTGGTGGTGAAATAAAACTGGCCTAGTAGCTTTTAAGATTTTCCTGAGTCTTGCATTTTATCATTTTAACCCAACTTTAATGGGTTTTCCTTTTCTATGGTTTCCAGGAGATTTTTCATTTATTTGTGTTAAGCATTTCATTTTTAATATTTATTGGTTAAGCCAGTCATATTAGAATAATTTCTTTAAAATGTGTGGGAAATTGTCTTTGGAAATCAATTTGAGAACAATAGGACCACGTGATAATGTCTTGTTCATCTATTTGAAGGAGTAGATTTTTTTTTGGAACACACCGTATCAAACACTTCAAATACTTTTTATTTTCTTAAATGAACTATTTTGGACATGCCAAAATATTGAAAATAGTATAGGCATCTTTGTCCTCACCACGGGCTTCAGAAGTAAAGCATGTTGTGTAGAGGGGGTTGAAGCCTCTTGCGTCTGTCTTCCACATACCCCACTCTCCCTGCCTCCCACAGTCTTGAGCTTTAAATTAAGGTTGATTGCAAAAGTTCACCTCTAGTATGCTAAAACAAAACAATTTTGTAGTGTATTTAAAATATGTTTTTAATTTTCCTTATTTAAATGTTAAGTTTGAGATTTAAAGTTGCATTTGCTGTATTTTTTTAAACCACTTGATTAATATTTTTATTTTTCAGGTGTCTTACATGTACTACAGTAGGTTGGAGATGTGTTCACGATGTATTACTTTTATTCATTTCTTCTTTCCTTGAACAGAGTGCAATAGAGTCTCTTTTTGGAGCGTCGTTAACTGGGATTGCCTACTCGCTGTTTGCTGGGCAACCTCTCACAATATTGGGGAGCACAGGTCCAGTTTTAGTGTTTGAAAAAATTTTATTTAAATTCTGCAGGTATGTAATAGCTATCTACTTTTCACATGTGTTTACGTAAGTGTACAGTATATATTATTATATTAGCTTTAATTAAAAGTTCTTTGTGTATTTGTTACTAGCTGGGAAAGAGGATCTGGTCGGTGTGCATATATTTTCAGTGTTTGGGGCTGCTGTGTGGCAAACGCCCCTCTGGCTCCCGCTGTCACCCCAGTCACCCTGAATATAACGTCCGTGGGTTTGAGTTCTGATAAGCATGTCACGTGAGGGACAGTAAACATCCTTTGTGTTAGCAGATTTCAGCCTAGTAAGAAGGTGTTAAATCTGACTTAGGTATTGTGCAGTATGCCGGTCTTATTAGGAAGTTTAGAAAGAGGTGCGTCTGGAAGGCTGATGCTGGCTCTGCCAGGCAGCGGGTGGGGTTGTTCTCGCGCGGGGTCGGTGCAGGCCACGGCCCGTGGCCTCAGGACTTGACCCAGCAGTACTGTCCCTTTTGTGAGAGCAGTGCACCTGGGTGTTTAGCCTGGGACAGCTTGGTGCTGTTAACGTGTTTGAGTCATCTAATTCCTCTTGTTCTGGTTCTTTCTTCCCTGAGCAAGCTGATTCTGATCTGGCACGATACACACACAAATAGAGAATGTAGTGGCCTGACCTGTTTTAGGCTCACTTATTTGAAACTGAGTTGGAGAGTGAGTCGTGCTGGTGGGTGATGTAGCGGTGTGAAGGTGTGACGGCGGGGCAGGGGTGTGGCCGCCCTGTTCCCCCTGGAGCCCCAGGTCTGCAGAGAGCAGCACATGTCCAGGTGTCCTGGAGGCCGGCGTCTGTCGCTTAGGCCTCATAACTGGTTTCTAAAGTGAGCTCTTTGTTTTTAAATACATATTGCCTGGTAGGTTTTCGCTGTAAAACTTGTATTAAGTAAAATATAACCGTTAAGTCTAATAACAAGCTAGTCTTCAGTTGAAGCAAAAAAACCCACATAGAGCTTTCTCTAGTCATTGTTTTGTTATTCTGTGATAAGCTGTCTTTTAGAAATCTCATGTTTTTGTACTGGTTATTATGCTTATTATGGAAATTTTAAGTTCTTACTGCTTATTATGGAAATTTTAAGTACCAGTACTGTTTGGCATGTATATGTTGATCGTGTCTACATCTATCTTTCTTTCCAAACAGAGATTACCACCTTTCCTATCTGTCTCTGAGAACCAGTATTGGCCTGTGGACTTCTTTCTTGTGCATTGTTTTGGTTGCAACAGATGCAAGCAGCCTTGTGTGTTACATCACGCGGTTCACCGAAGAGGCTTTTGCAGCTCTCATCTGCATCATATTCATCTACGAGGCTTTGGAGAAGCTCTTCCATTTAGGAGAAACATATGCCTTTAATATGCACAACAATTTAGAGGAGCTGACCAGCTACTCGTAAGTGTTTCTATTTCCCCTAATATTAAAATGTATTTTTGCAGACATTTCAGAGCAAAAGAAAACAGGTTTTTTTTTACAACGTGATGCTCACTGTGTATCAAGCTATAACTACCCAGCTGGCAATACGGAGGTTGACTTGTTTGTTACAGGTGAGACCTTACCAAAGCACTCAGCGAACATAAATGTGACTGAACAAATTCAGTCACTGCTATTCCATGAAACAGCTTGTCCAGGTGTGTATATTTTTGGTTTCATGTTTAGATTGGATTGGCCAATTTAAGTTCAGTTATTTGGCAACTGCTCACCATCTATTTAAATATTGTTCATGCTGTGCATTTTCATTAATTTTTGTGTATGTTACTTTAAAATATAATTTCAGTATACTGTTGTATGCTGTTTAGTGGATTATTTTATTTGTGATAAAACATGAAATGAAAATATTTTAAGACTCAAAAATAAAATGGGATTTGAGAAGTAATTATAATAGTTGCAAAGGGTTGGCAGACATTTAAACGTCGCAAAGGTTATTAAACTGACACGTTCTGAGGTGGATGCCTGTATTTGCTGTCCTGCGCACAGTTAATATGAGCTTGAGTCTGCATTTGGTGAACTTTCACAGAGGAAGATGGTGACCAAAACCCTTCCTCCTCCTGCCCCCTGCCCCGTGCTCCCGCATCACACTTCTTCTCCCCCACTGTCCTCCACATTCTCAGCTTTGATGGACAGAGGACGGAGGAGTCTGCAGCTTCCTGTAAGATACTGACCTGTTTGAAAATATTAACGACCCTTCGATACCAAGTTTATTTCGTGTCATCTTTGTTCTCAAACTAGCTATTTTTTTTAATGTAAGTTTTTGTCTTCTCTCTTTCCCGGTTACTCTGGTCTTTAAGAAGCGTGAGCATGATTTTCATAGCTCGTGACAGCGGTTAGAGCGTTGTTTCTGCATGTGCAAGCCCTTTGTTCGGCTGACATTTTGTGGCAGACACTGTGCTGAGTGTTGCTTACTATTCATATCAGTGTTAGTCACTCATGTCTTTGTGAGTCATTCATGTCATGGCCCCTTTTGTGTATGAAGAAACTGAGGCTCTTTAAGGTTAAAACTTGACTTGGGTCAAATAGCTAGTAAATGACAGAGCCTCCGTGAATCCAAAGTCCAGCCTCCCACCTTTTCTCAAACAGCTCATGGTCCAGTTGAGAATATTTTTGTTTGTTCTTTTCATTTTTTAAATCAATATTCAGAGATTTGGTTTCTCATGTGTGTGTCTCTAGCTTTTTCAGGCAGGTCAGATAGTTCTGGGTATGAACTGAATTCTGACTAGTTTGGCTCTCCTAGTGCTGTCCTAAAAAATGATGTTTTACCCATTACTTTAAGGGTGACTCTTAAGATGAATAAAGGAATTGCTAGCATTCCTGGAATTACCAAGAGTAGAAGTGTCACTGGTCCCCAGTGCCTGCTGTGTGTGTGGGCAGCGGGGCAGCGGCAGGCCCGTGGGGTTAAGTGATGAGATCAGTGGAGGCTCATCATGTTAAATGTGGTGTCTTACCAGATTTTTAAGGAAAATAGTTCTGCCCCAAGGGATGTGTCCAACTAGTTGCATTAAGTAAGCATTTTCTTTGTTTTATTTATGTAAGCCAAACTTCATTCCATTCCATTGTTTCTGAACTGTTTTCACTTTTTTTTCCATGCATTATATTATAACATGGAATAAAGAAGTTAAAAACTACTCCACTGTGTGACGGGTTTAATGCAGTATAAACGTGAAATTCAGAATCCTTAAGCTGTGTTCAATTCTGCTTTCTCAGATGTGTGTGTGTAGAGCCTTCTAACCCTGGCAATGAAACGCTGAAGATGTGGGAGAAAGAGAATGTGACAGCCCGTGACATTCCCTGGGGGAACCTCACTGTGTCTGTGAGTATAATTGAAGCGAAGGCTCGTGCAAACCGTTAACCTCGTTCTTTTTCTGAGTAAAATGAAGTGAAAGTCGCTCAGTCATGTCCGACTCTCTGCGACCCCATGGACTACACAGGCCAGAATACTGGAGTGGGTAGCCTTTCCCTTCTCCAGGGGATCTTCCCAACCCAGGGATCGAACCCAGGTCTCCCGGGTTGCAGGCGGATTCTTTTTGCCAGCCGAGCCACCAGGGAAGCCCAAGAATACTGGAGTGGCTAGCCTACCCTTTCCCCAGTGGATCTTCCCGGCCCAGGAATGGAACTGAGGTCTCTTGCATTGCAGGTGGATTTTTTACCAGCTGAGCTACATGGGAAGCCCCTTTCTGAGTAAACCTATGTTTTCTTCTTGATTGATGAATATCGTTTTCAGAATATAGTGTTGTGTTGACCAAATAGGAATTATCACATTTAAAAAAATCATATCCTGAAGTGTAGAAGCTGAAAAAAACGGAACCTGAGATCAAGGGAAGAGAGATGAAGATGGACTGTGTTTGGCTTCCAGGATACTGAAAAGAAGAAGTGAAAGTGTAGTCGCTCAATTGCATTGACTACTGTAGCCCTCCATGTCCCTCTGCCCATGGAATTCTCCAGGCAAGACACTGGAGTGGGTAGCCGTCCTCTTCTCCAGGGGACCTTCCTGACCCAGGGATCGAACCTGGGTCTTCTCTGTTGCAGGCAGATTCTTTAACATCTGAAGCACCAGGGAAGCCCTCCAAGGTATTAATGATTGGAAAGATGTGAATATGCTTTCGGGTTTCTAGTTCCTCTCGGATGCATATGCTCATGGGCCTGTGGTTGCAGGTCCTGAAGTTAACAGTTCAGCAGCTCGCCCTTGTCCCGCCTTCGGTCGTTCAGTCTATCTCTCTGGGGCCTGCCTGTTCAGGAGATCAGGGATGCTCAGACTGAACCTGTTTACCTTGGAGAAACTAGTCTGACTTGAGAACTGAGAGGAAGAAAAGAGTAGAAATGTATGATGAGCACCTGCTGGGTGCTGAAGACTGTTGCACACGTATTTTTGTATTTTGTTGGGAAGTACTGTCCTAGCTCTAGAGTAGCTGTTTTGGTCCCTTCCCAGGTTGGGGTTTAGAAGTCAAAGTGCCCAGTGACGCCAGCAGTATCAGTGAAAGCCCACCCTCCCCTGAGCTACCTGCTCTGGTGCTTCTCAGATCATGTAAGCAGTCGGAGGTCGTCCTTTCTCTCGCAGGGCGACAGTTAGCCCCTGAATGTGCAGCTGGAGGGATTTCACCTGCGGTGTCAGCCCGCTGGCCATTCACCTCTGTGCCGTGCGCTGCAGCAGCCACTGGCCACACGTGTCTGCATTTCAGTGTACAGCAAATAAAATTAAAGTTGAGTCTCTTGGCTGCACTAGGCGTGCTCCACGTGCTCACTCCTGTCGTGTGACTGGCTGCCGGCCGGTTGTGTGGGCGGCGTAGATTTATGGCAGCTGACCAACACGGATGGCCCTGGGCACAGTGGGGACACAAACCGCGGGGCCAGTAAGTCATCAGCTTAGAATAATGCTGGACTATTGTGTACTGAAAGAGTAATTTCTGTTCTGAAAGAGAGTTAATAGAGGTGTTCAAATGAAAGTGATTTGTTAAAAAAATGAAAATAAAAAAACTCGTTTCATGTTGAGTAGGATGTCCTAATATTTCAGATTACTTATATGGTCTGTTCAGTTTGTTTTTTTGATACCCAGTAGGGCCATGCTAAGTTTCTTTGTATAGCTGTAGCTTTTATTTCTGTGATCCATGTTGTAAACTGTAGGGTTACTAATGTTAGCACATAGACAGGGAGAATAATGGACTCCAGTTTGGCTGTTGAGAGCCCATCAGTGGACTCTCCTCTGGCTGCTTTCTGTCTCAGTGAACCTGATCTGCTGCGTTCTGAAAGTGAACCTCATTAGAACGTAAGTGAAGAGAGAAGGGCTTCAGTCGTTTCCGTTAGTCTCTGGCTGGCTTTCAGTTATTCTTCTCCCTCAAAAGGAAAACCAAGTCAATATATTTCCATAATTGTGCTATATTATTGATTATATTATTGATTTTATTGATGGAAATATTTTCGTGGTTCACTTTACTACTTTAATCTCACCTTTAGAAAAGTCAGAAAAAAATCAAAAAAGCCAAACACAGTTTTTACTACTGAGTTGAATTTAGTATTATAGCCATCTCTTATTCAGCATTGTAAAGGCAGAGTAGTAATTCTCTGACTTTTGATTTTATTTTAAGCAACTTGTTCAAAAATAATGGAAAGATAGTAAAATTGCTGACCAAGGATGCAAACAAAATATTTGGGAATTAATACTCAATATGTGAACCTTTCACTAAAGGAAATAAAGGGTTGAAAGACGGGAGTGTATGACATAGGAACTTGACAAAATACATCATTTCATTTCAATGATTTGTAAGACACACAGATTTGTCAGATCATTACCTCTCTGAACTCAAGATGTGTTTTAAAATTGATTGTGTTTTAACGTTGACTTGATGGTGAGTTTTTCTAAGTGAAACAAAATAATGGCGTGTTTTTTGATAAGTAGCATCTTACAATCAGAGAAGCTCCTCAGTAACTTATTGGATCTCTGAGAATCCCCTTTATCCCTCCCTTTTCTGTTTTTCACCCCTTTTTTTCAGGAATGTAAAATCTACCATGGTACATTTGTGGGATCAGCTTGTGGTCTCCATGGACCTTATATTCCAGACGTGCTCTTTTGGTCTGTCATCTTATTTTTCACAACATTTTTTCTGTCTTCATTCCTCAAGCAATTTAAGACCAAACGCTATTTTCCTACCAAGGTAACTGGGGTTTAATTTTGGAGTTCTTGTAATTCTCATGTTTTTAGTTTTCATTTCCTTGATTTATTTCAAAACAGTAAGATACTGTTTGAGGTTAGTAATTCTGTGTCCTGTGCCCTGTGATGACCTGGAGGGGCCGGCTGGGAGGGAGGTGCAAGAGGGAGGGGGGGCATGTGTATACATGGAGTTAATTCACTTCATTGTACAGCAGAAACTAACACAACATTGTAAAGCAATTATACTCGAACAAAACTTTAAAGGTGTGCATTCCCTGTCTGAGCTAACAGTAGAAAGACAGTGGCATCAAGGGACCTGATAGGTTACTTGTGAGATGCGTTTCTTATCTTTTGTAGAAAATATTAGTTATAAATGTGTTCCACTGATGCATCATCACTAATTAAAAAACTCATTCACACTTTCAATCTGTAAAGGATATGAATTATTTAGAAAGGACAGATCTCTGTGTCTATACTAACATAACCCCTTTAACATAGGTGCGATCGACAATCAGTGACTTCGCTGTATTTCTCACCATCGTAATAATGGTTGTAATTGACTACCTTGTAGGAGTTCCATCTCCTAAACTTCATGTTCCTGAAAAATTCGAGGTAAGGATTAAAACACTTGGCTATTTGTTACTGGGAAATACCAGACTACTTTAAGATACTGCCTCCTAGGTAATTATTTTTAAAATATGCACATTCTCTGTGAAGAGCTGATGCTTTGAAAGGAAAGATTATATATACATTGCACAGATATAAACAATGACAAGATGAACAGAGACAAGTGAACATATTGAGGAAATAAGCGAGAAGGTATCAAATCGAGCCCATCACAGAGAGTGAGGGGAAATACTCGTAGTGAGGAGACCAGTGTCATTTAAAATGTTTGACCCTGTCCTCATAGCTGGAGTTCATGATACCCTCTCCAGGTGAAAGAAACATTCTTTATTCCTTTGTGAAGAAGTAACTCAAACTTGAATTTATAAGAGTAGCAAGGGGATCCTAATTAAAATTTCCAGAAGAGTGATTGAGACATCTGACAGTAATTGGAAAGTGTCTTGTAACATTTTTCAGCAGAATCAAGAAGGACTTTTTTTTCCACAAGAAAAATGATGCTTAGTCTGAGGAACCATGTACTCTTTGGTTTCATTAGAACTATAGATCTTTTGTATTGTTGTTGCTCAGACACTCAGTCATATCTGACCCTTTGCCAACACCATGGCCTGCATAATGCAACATGTGATAATTATTTTCCCTTCTAAGTTGGAGATGGTAGGTTTTGAATAGTTTCTGTAAATTTTTAATAGTCAAGTATTTGTGTCATTGCCTGTATTTACATTTAACAAATTATATGACTTCATTGAGAAGCAGAAAATTTAAAGGGGATTAGAAATAAGGAATATAATGAAGATAAATTTAGTCTGTTTTCTCTCTCACTGGGGTTAAAAAATAGAATCATTTTTAAAACCTGTGTCCTCCAAGGTAGAATACATCGTGGAAAATGATCCTCAAATTATATGGATCTACACATATTTTATCTAAAAATTAGAAACATTAAGCTTTATAATATGTATGATACAAATTTCACTATAAAGATAATTGTTAGTAATGTAATGCATAAGTGAATATAGAATCATTTGGGTAAATAAATGTCTTTTTGCTGCTAAGAGTTTATAAATTAAATTTTTGTTTGGAGACCTTTGTTTAAAAGCGTAGATAGTGAGCCACTGAAACTTTTAAGTCATTAGATATGACTATATCTAAGTCATTCTGTGTTTACCAAGTCTTACAAATTGACAAAAGTATAAATTATATTAATGTAATTTCCTGTAATCCTGGCCCCATTTCCTCATTCCGGTTCCAAATATATCTTTGTTACTCATTTATCTAGCTTTGACGTATCAAACTGATTCAAGGGTTATTGAATACACTTGGGGAAATAAACAGTTAAAAATATATGCATTATATAGATAAACATTTTTATCCATGTGCAGTATTGAATGTGAAGCATTATCATGTGTATCAGTGTGGGGAAATGATAATATTTGAATTTGAAAATGGTTTAATTTCCCTTTTATATTGACTAATGTTTTATTGTAGGAAAAAATAGGCTTAATATAAAGGCTAAGTAATAGAAATATGCTTAAGTTTCAGTATATCCAATACCCTCCAAGAATGCTAGATTCTTAGGAGCTTTAAAAATGTTGCATTATACAGCAGATTTTACGTTACAGCATTGAAACAGGTTAGTATCTGATACCGTGTCAGGTTTTGTCCGTCCCTGCTTTGGAGGAACAGTGGCCTGAGGCCCCGTGCAGACCGAGCGCTGCCGCTGTCATGGAGCCTCGTCTGTGGGGTCTTCCAGGCAGTTTATTAATAGTTTTAAGAGTTGACCTCGTAGATAGCCTGACTTCACTTTATATGGAGTGGATAGGCGTGTGTTGAAATGAAAGTCTGCTTCACTTACCTATTTCTGCATAACAAATCTCCTAAAACATCATATCCTTAAACAACAGTTCTTTTTGTTCGTAAATCTGTGGCGTTGGCCCTAGGCTAAGGTGGGGTGGTCTGGTCTCCTGGTGAGGGATCTTTGGGTGCCTGCCGTCTTTACTGCCTCAGTGGGGGCGTGCCTGGGAGCTCAGCGCAGAGGCTAAATGTAGGGACTGGTAGCTGCCTCCTACCCGTCTCATCATCCTGTGTCTCATCCTCAAGAAAGCTCATCCAGGCTTACTCAGAGCTTAACCTCCGGGCTCCAGGAGGCTAGAAAAGCAGCAGCAAGGTCCTTTCAGGTCAAGACACAGGATCATAGGGTCACCGTGGCCTTGTTCCCAGGTCCAGGGGGAGGATGTAGATTTTACCTCCGGATAGAGAGGGTGGCTCAGTCACGTGCGCAGGGACCTGCCTCGGGGACAAGAAAATCCCCATGAGCGTCCCTGCAGATAATTCACGATAGAGTCCAGTGTCCAGTTCTTTCCAACCCCTTGGCATTTCTTGAGGGTAGACACAGTCTGTGCTCTTAGAAGGAAACTTTTCTTTCTTCCTTTGAATTTTTCGATGTTTTAACAGCCTACTGATAAAAGTAGGGGCTGGATCATAAGCCCACTGGGAGAGAACCCGTGGTGGACCTTATTGATAGCTGCCATTCCAGCTCTGCTTTGCACCATTCTCATCTTCATGGACCAGCAGATTACGGCGGTGATCATCAACAGAAAGGAGCACAAGCTGAAGGTAACTTTGAGAGTGTGTCCCAGGATTTGCGACTTGAGTTTCCTCTCTCTTTGTGAGTCGTGCAGAGTTTGCACCGGAAAGGGNGAGCACTGTCTGCATGTGTGTTACGAATTAACTGAAAAAACTGCTGTTAGTACTAGAATTCGTTGGCCTTCTTTTGTGCAGCCAGCTAATTGGCCAAATATTTGTTGAGTACTTTCTGTACTGTTAGTTACTGAGGAAACGGTAACAAATAGGACAGTGTCTGCTTTGAAGAATTTGGCAGTCTGGCTGGTGAAACAGACAGATGGGCAGTTTCTTCATGGTGGTGAGTGTCTTGTTAGAACAGCAAGAGAAGAGGAGAAGCGTGCGGTGCCGTCTGTGTGAACGCTGCCCCCTGCTGACCAAGGTTGCCCTTTACATGTTTTTTTTTTTTTTTTTAGTAGTTTCAAACATTTTAAAGTATTATTTGCATATAAGCAGAAAAATTCAAGTAGAATATCAAGAAAGCTCTAAAATGAAAAGCTTGTTTTCTCACTTTCCAAAAGCAACTCTCTACACGTTACCTTTTTACTCCTTTGTCTCTTAAGATATTTTGTTAGTCAATGCCATTACGGTTCTACATACTTTTATAATGTTATTTCTAACCTTATTATCTTTAATGAAATAGTGAAAATCGTGATTCTCACTGCCTAAGACTGATTCTTAAAGGCTCGCCCAAGGCCCTCTGTCTGGGGTTGCAGGAGCCGCCCCTGCCCAGGTGTGCGCCTGTGGGAGGCGGGGCTGTCCTCACGGCCTTTGGCCAGAACCGCGTAGGCAGCAGGCTGAGCTAGACGCGGGCCTGAGGCTGGGGTCCTCTGTTGCCACCCACCGAAGAGATTTTCAGGGACACGGAGTAGTGCTGCTCTTCTCACTTAATCTTATGTTCTTTGGAAATTACAGCTTTCCAGTAAAAGTATATTCTTTATATTACCTTGTAAGGCGTTTATTATTTTGAAATGAACTAAGAATAACTTTAAAAGTTTTCTTTTAATTTCTAATGTGGTGAGTATCTATTTCTGATACAACTACCTGCTTATCTATTTATGTATCTCTCTAAGTATAGAATCCACATAGGCAAAAATGTTTGGGAGGAGGGTCCTCTGTACTTGTTAGGAGTGAAAAGGGGTCCTTAGACTAAAAAGCTTGAGAGCCTCTGACCTGAGGTTATATCTTTCATGAGGATTTACCCCCACATGCCCTTCTCCCTTTCATCACTTGTTTTTTGGTTGGCTACGTTTTATTATTGTAAAGGTTTCCCACATCTACACTCTTTTTCCTTTTTTGGTAAGTTAAATTATAGAAATGTAAACCTTCGGGGGACGTGTAATCAGTGTTATGATGATATAAAAAGACTCGCCAAGGACTAAGCAGTGAGATAGCCTGTGTGGAGGCAGAAATACACCGCATTTCCCAAGCTCCTACTGTTTTAGAATAGTAGCCCGATAAGTTTTCTTAATATCTGTTAGCTTCTCTTTTTAAAAAAGTAAATGTTCCACTTTTTCTTGTATTGCTAAATGAATTTTTTTATAATGCTAAAGGAACTCCTTGAGTAATTTTTGCATGTATGGTACCATAATTAGTGAACTTTCAGAGTTCTTACATATTTCTAATTACTCTCACATTTGTTTAATAGATGGGTATTCCTTTCAAGGTTCAAGTGTATTTTTCTTTGAGTCTTAAAGTTGTTGTTGCTTGAAGATCAGTGGTTTTGATAAGAGATCTGATATCTATTTGGTGTCTGTATCTTCAGAAGCATTTTTTACCATTCTCAGTTCAATTCAGTCGCTCAGTCGTGTCCGACTCTTTGCGACCCCATGAACTGCAGCACGCCAGGCCTCCCTGTCCATCACCAACTCCCGGAGTTTACCCAAACTCATGTCCATTGAGTCGGTGATGCCATCCAGCCATCTCATCCTCTGTCGCCCCCCTTTTTCTCCTGCCTTCAATCTTTCCCAACGTCAGCTTCTTTTCAAATGAGTCAGCTCTTCAAATCAGGTGGCCAAAGTATTGGAGTTTCAGCTTCACCATCAGTCCTTTCAGTGAACACCCAGGGCTCACAGTGGTTTGCAGTTTCACCGTGGTACTTAGGTAGATAGATAGGTACTTTTTAGTTTACCCTGCCTGTCTCTCTGTGCATCCTTTTACTCTGGAAACTTGGGCCTTGACTGAGTGAATATTCTTTAGCTGTTTATTTCCTCTTCTGTTTTCTCTTAGATGTGTTTTCACTTTCAAGTAGACAGATGTTAGACCTCCTGGATACATAGTTAGATTCCTCTTCTCTACTCTCACTGTTAAAATTTCCCCTATTTTCCTTATCATTTTAATGATCTCTTTAGTCTTGTCAAATCATTATTCTAAAATTCTTTTAAATTATATCTCTAATTTTTTTCATTCTGGTTATTCCTTTTTTCCTAGCATTCTAAAGTTGCTTTATGGATTAAATATTCTCTTGGGGTTCCCTGAGGGTACTGATGAAACTTCTGGCGTGTTTTCTTGTCTTCCGCTGTCCTTAGTTCAGCACATACAAGGTTATGTAGTAGGGAGTGAGTACGACTCTCCGCTGGCTGGCGGTTAGGTCTCCTTTCCTCAGCGGTCTCTCCCTGGGTGAATGTTGGCGTGGTGTTGGAGGCAGTGTTGCTAGCCTTCCTGTGGAAGACCTGGACATGGGCTCACAGGCAGTTTGGGATCCCACCTCCTGCTGAAGCAATGAGAACATCTTTTGGGAATCGGTGTTTGTTTATTATACACATTCAGTAAATGGCACTGCTTAGCAGTCACTGGAGGGGTAGTGACAGTGATCATGATGGCTAACACTTTCTGAGTGGTTTGATATGTACCTTGTGCTTTTCTGAGCGTTCTGTGAATTTGAAGTTTTTTAACCTTCAAGCCAATCTGACGCAGAAGCTAAAAGAAAGAGAGGTTAAGTCTCAGTAAGAGGTTAACAGGGCTTTTAAGCCAAATAGTCTGATTGTGTTGCCTGTCCTCTTAACCATGGGTCGTAGTCCCTTCTTAGAAGAGAGCATCAGAAGACGACTCTTCAAGGTTACTGTATGCTAGCACTTTTCTTCTTACAGAAAAAAGTTCAGTGGCGTGACTGAGGTACGTGTGATCACCGTTATCACAATGTCGTCACTAACTGTGGAGAAGGCAGTGGCACCCACTCCAGTGCTCCTGCCTGGAGAATCCCATGGGCGGAGGAGCCTGGTGGGCTGCAGTCCGTGAGGTCGGCAAGAGCCGGACACGACTGAGCGACTTCACTTTCACTTTTCATTTTCATGCATTGGAGAAGGAAATGGCAGCCCACTCCAGTGTTCTTGCCTGGAGAATCCCAGGGACGGGGGAGCCTGGTGGGCTGCTGTCTATGGGGTTGCACAGAGTCGGACACGACTGAAGCGACTTAGCAGCAGCAGCAGCATCACTGACTGAGTGTGAAGCTCAGTCGTGTCCGACTCTGTGTGACCCCATGGACCGTAGTCCTGCAGGCTCCTCTTTCTGTGGGACTCTCGAGGCAAGAAGACAGAGTGGGTCGCCGTTTCCTCCTCCAGGGGATCTTCCTGACCCAGGGATTGAACATGCATCTCCTGTGTCTCCTGCAGTTCAGGCAGATTCTTCACCAGGGAGCCATCAGGGAACTCCCTGTTATCACTGAAAGATCTTTTAAATCTATCTCATAGGAACTCACAATGTTTTTATGTATCTTTTATGTGAAATTGCTTTAGTTGCATGATTTCTAATTGTGGTCATTTTACTTCCAGTTCATTCCAATGCCTGTTCTATATGGTGTTTTCCTTTATATGGGAGTTTCCTCATTAAAAGGAATCCAGGCAAGTCATAAGCATTTAATGATTTTGTAGAAAAACTTAAACACTGTACATTTTCAAAGATTGTTTTTGTCATGGTAGTGATGTATTCTCAGCTCTGATATTTTGGCAGATTAACTATTGACTTCAAGTCCACATTTTCTAAATAATTATTGTTGTACATTTCTTTCCCCTGAAAGTGACATCATGACCTATGTCCTTACATATTTTAATGGAAGCTAATGAAAAGTAACTATCAATGAAGGCTAATATAGTAACAGGGAGGATTAAAAGGATTGGAATGGGGGAAAAGGGGTATCTCTGGCATGTTGGAATAGCAGTTTCAGTTGCTGAAAAAGAAACGTAGATATTAGTTTTCTGTAACCATGGCAACACCTGCCCTTTGTGTGGGGCAGTGCATTTCATAGAGCCTGGTACTAAGCGATTTTCTGTTATTCTCAGAACAACCTTGGGAAGCAGGAAAGGCAGAAATGCTAATTTTGGAAATTGTGATGCAGAAACAGACTCACTGAAGGTTTTCACTGAGCAGTGGGGCACAGGCTCGAGTCCAGTGGTGTCCCTGCTCTGCCTTGCTCGTTTGCAGCCTTGGGCGGGCTGATGGAGCGCGTTAGGGTTTGTGTGGGCGCAGCCGCCATGCAGGGCGTGCAGCTGCCCGGGCGGCGCTGGCACCACTCCCGGCCGCAGACGGCGTGTGGTCCCAGCTCCGGGGCGCCAGGCGCCTCAGACGCAGCCGCCGTACTTTCTCACTCAGTCCAGGCTCTGCCTTCCTGTGGTCAAGAGACACTCTCATTAACTCACTTTATTGTTTTGCAACAATTTTGTGAGGTGTGTGGGGCTGCTCTTATGCCCAGTTTATAAAGAGGCCCAGGAAACAGCTCATGGTTTCTGCTTCATTTGGTGAAAAATTGGTGATTGTTACCTCAGGTTATTTTCATAGAAATTGGTCATGTTAGGTCTAGAAAGAACTTTAGGAGATTGTTACTCTCTTATTTTACATATTAGAAACAGAGGTCAAAGAGATTAAATGAGCTGTGCGTTTTTTCATAGACAAATTTGTGGAGCCAGTTTAATTCCCCAATTTAAAACATGTTGACTTGAGTTTCTGATTCATGAAATCACGTTCGTTCAAATGGTGGCCTTGCTTTTTTTCTCCTGGATGAAGATGTTGTCAACTGAAACACTCTCCTGTGTTATCAGGACATCTTAGCACCAGGGAAGTTACCCTAACGTAGATGCAGTTTCTTTCCCTAAGTAGCAGAAATGCCCTTTCTGTCAAAAACTTTCTCATGCCTCCTTTTCCGCCTGATACCCAGTTCTTTGACCGCATTAAGCTGTTCGGCATGCCGGCCAAGCACCAGCCCGACCTGATCTACCTGCGCTACGTGCCCCTCTGGAAGGTGCACGCCTTCACCGTCGTGCAGCTCACTTGCCTGGTCCTCCTGTGGGCGATAAAAGCCTCCGCGGCTGCAGTCGTCTTCCCCATGATGGTGAGTCTTCTCTCCAGATTTTATCACCAACTATTAATAGTAATGTCTCTGTATGTTGATAGCAGTTGTCTTTTATTAATATTTATAGTTAACTTGGAGAAAAGGATTTCAAGAACCTCAGATGTTTTGAAATGTGAATTAGCCCTTTCTGGCTAAGAAACCCATCATTTTCAAAGTTAGATTTTGCTTGTCATTTTCTAATTTTATTTTTTAGTCCTAGGGTATAGAATACTGTTTTGTATTTTTAAACAACTTCAGAGTTTAGGACGTTTATGAAACAAATATTAGCCTGACCTGAAAGCTAGAGACTATTCATCCTTTTGCAGATACTATGTAAAAGTTGATTTATATACATGGCCACAAAGAAAGTCTTTGAAAATTATACAGGTAATATTCCCTGATTGCAAATAAATTAAATTACAAATGAATATTGAAAAGCCACTAAGAAATAGTCAGTATTTAGAGACTGAATTCTAAAATAAGCCCGGGGTGGAAAACTGAGTTTAAAAAAAAAAAAACCCATTGAGGAGATATTGAAATGAATAACTTTTTATCTGTGAGACAGAGCTAAAGTTATACATCTAGGAAAATGTACACTTTTCATTGGCCTTATTTTTCAAGAAGACTTAAATGCAACTAACTTTTCATTTGTAAAAATCAGTAATGGATAACTCCTTTATAATAAGTAAAATATACAAGATTAAGAAAGAGAAAAAATACATAGCCGCAGCTGTGGTTTGAGGGGTTTTAAGACAATAGTACATGAGTCTATACCAGTATATGCGCATCTAGAGTAGAAGTCAATAAACTTTTTTATGTAAAGGATCAACTTTGAAGGCCTCTAGACTCTTATATAGACACTTACATAACAGGAGAGAAATCTCCACAGCTTTTACTGATAAAATACAAAACGTAGATGTACAGCTTTTTAAATGAAAGACCGCCGATGAGAAGAAGGGAATTTTTCACTTGGAACAGTATCTCATTTAAGTGGAGTTAGTTAAAAGTTACTGTTCCTCTCATCAGATTAGATCTAAATGCTCATCTGTAAAAGCTATTCTTAGCTCATAAGCCATACAAAACAGGCAGTGGAATGGATTTATCCCAGGGTCTTACGGTTTGCCTACCCCTGACATAGAGGGAGAAGCCCACTGTTCACTAGTGTTAACAGTGTGAATTGCAAGTTCTGACTGTGGTGTAAGATAAGAGTAATATAGTAATTGGTATAATGACACGATAGCATTATTTGTATATGTATTAGCCCAAATGACTCAAAAAAGACTAAAATCTCTTAATAGAATTAGTAAGAATTTTGTTACGGTAGCTGTATACAAGAAAACATGATAACCAGTATACAGGCTGTATCTTAGTAATAATGCTAAAAATTGAAATGAAAAAAAATTTACTCATAATGGTGACCAAAAACTATAAAATAGTTAATAAATTGAAAAGGAGATACTTATTTAAAGAGAAAAAAAATATAGTAGTAATATTTGTATTAGTTTCTTNAATAGTTAATAAATTGAAAAGGAGATACTTATTTAAAGAGAAAAAAAATATAGTAGTAATATTTGTATTAGTTTCTTAGAGCTGGTAAAGTATCACAGACTCATTGGCTTAAAGCAGCAGAAATTTGTGTCACAGTTCTGGAGGCCGGAAGTCAGAAACCGAGGTATGGCCAGGGCCCTGCTGCCCCCGACGCCTTCAGGGCAGTCCTCCTCTGCCTCTCCCTGGCCTCTGCGGACAGCCTTTGGCGCCCTTTGGCCTGCAGTTGCTTAACTCTGGTCTGTCTCTGTGATGGCTTGTGCCCCGTGGCCACTGTGTCGGCATATGCCCGTTTTAGCACAGCGCTAGGGTGCTGCACAAGGAGCCCTTTCTCTCCAGCGTGACCTCTTCTTAATTAATTACAGCTGCAGCAACCCTGTTTTCTAAATAAAGTCTCATTATGGGGTACTAGGGGCTGGTACTTAAATGTTTTCCAGAGGGACACAAGTCGACCCTTAACAATATTGCAGGACATAAAATTAAGACCTGAACAGATAGAAACATACACCATATTCTTTGTTTTGGTACTTATTAGTATTATTTAAATATCACTTCAAAGTATGAAGTTTACTAATTTATTTGCATGTGTATTTGTGTCTTTGGGGCAGAAGGGTGGTATCAGTGAGAACTGGGTAATGTTAAAGTTCATAGAGAAAAATAGATGCCAGAGCCACAACATGGATGGTGGAAATACTCTGTGTCCTATTGGGGCGTGGTTACAAGAGTATATGTATTTTTCATAAGCATCAAACTCTATATATGATATTTTTAGATATGTAACATATATTAAAGGAAAATATAGTTGTAATAAATATCAGAGAATACACGAAACAAAGGTCATTATAATTCAGAATTCCTGGTTGGGTGGGTTGAAGGATTTGATTCTATGCTAATACTATAGTGTTTGATAACTGAATATTTATAAGTTGCCATCAAGTCAGCGTGGCTAACACAGTATGAAATCTCATGAGAATTGACAAATAGATCTGAAAACAGGACTAATGACTTCAGAACTTTATCAGAATAAATGAGAATTTACCACCTGAACATTTCAGTAAAGGCAGTAGATTCACTTAAATGGAAAAATAACAAAAGATTAGACTACATACTGGGAGCTAAATAAAGTTGCTGAGTGAGCGAGTGAAAGTTGCTCTACAGTCCATGGAATTCTCCAGGCCAGAATACTAGAGCGGGAGCCTTTCCCTTCTCCAGGGGATCTTCCCAACCCAGGGATTAAACCCAGGTCCCGCACATTGCAGGTAGAAGCCCAAATAAAGTTGCTATGTAATATCATATTCCGAAAGAAATAGTAAATCAATTCATGATTTAAAAACAAGTTATAGTGAAAATTTAGAAAATTAGTCATATAACTGAGTGGTTGAAGAAAATTTTTCAAAGAAGGTAGGGAACTCTAACAGTGAAAGAAAGATATTTTTGGCCACATGATACTTGTTTTGTATGTCCTTAGTAAAACCAGATTGTGAACTGGGAGAAAACATTTGTTACATATAAAACAGAGAGTTTCTATCCAAACTCACAGAACTTGTTAGGAATTCGTGAACAGAAGTCAGTTGAAAACCAACTGGAACAAAAGGCGAAAGGTAAGAAACAGTGAGAACAGAAGATGGAAACTAGGCAGAACGCTCTTTGACATAAATGGCAGCAATGTCTATTTAGATCCACTTCCTAGAGGAGTGAAAATAAAAACAGATAGAACAAATGAGACCTAATCAAACTTACAGACTTTTTAACAGTGAAGGAAACCATAAACAGAACAAAATGACAACCCACAGAATGGGAGACAGTATCAGCAAATGACGTGACTGTCAAGGGGTTAACCTCCAGAGTACCCAAACAGGTCATGCAACTTGATATCAAAGAAGCAAACAACTCAGATCTAAATAGACATTTCTCCAAAGAAGACATGTCACCAGTGGCCAAAAAGAACATGAAAAGATGCTTAACCGCTAATTATCACGCTGGTGCTCAGTTGTGTCCGACTCTTTGTGACCCCGTGGACTATAGCCTGCAGGGTCCTGTATCCACTGAATTTTTCCAGCAAGAGTACTGGAGTGGGTTGCCATTTCCTATTCCAGGAGATCTTCCCGACCCAGGGATTGAATGTGCTGTCTTTTGCATTGGCAAATGGATTCCTTACCACTGCGCCACCTGGGGAGCTAATTATTAGAGAAATGCAAATCAAAACTACAGTGAGGTATCTCCTCACACTGGTTAGAATGGCCTTCATCAAGAAGTCTACACACAGTAAATGCCGGCGGACTTCCCTGGTGGTCTAGTGGTTTAAAAAAAAACAAACTCACCTGCCAGTGCGGGCACGTGGGTTCAGTCCCTGGTCTGGGAAGATGCCGCATGTCGCAGAGCAGCTGAAACTCGTGCGCCACAACTTCTGAAGCCCTCGCACGCTAGAGCTCGTGCTCCTCACCAAGAGAAGTCTCTGCCGCGAGAAGCCAAGCACCACAACTAGAGAAAACCCACGCACAGCGACAGAGACCCCGCACAGCCAAAAATAAACACATTCTCAGAGAGTGCTGGAGAGGGTGTGGCGAGGAGGGCGCCCCCCTGCGGTGCTGATGGGGATGTAACCGATGCAGCCACTGTGGAGAGCACTGTGGAGACTGCTTAAAACCCAGAGCTCCTGTGTGAGCCAGCAGTCCCACTCCTGGGCGTATATCCAGACAGAAGCTGTAATTCAGAAAGATGCACGCCACCCCTGTGTTCATAACAGCACTATTCACGGTAGCCAAACATGGAAGCGACCGAAACGGCCACTGACAGGGAAATGGAAAAGAAACTGGCGCGTATATACAATGGCATATTATTTAGCCATAAAAAGAACACAGTAGTGCCATTTGCAAAAACGTGGGTGGACCTAGACGTCATCATGCTAAGTGAAGTAAGTCAGAGAGAGTCAAATATCTTAGGATATCACTTATTTGTGGAATCTTAAAAAAAAAATACAAAGAAACTTACTTACAAACCAGAAACAGACTCACAAGCATAGAAAACAGATTTACCGTTACCAAAGGGGAAAGGTGGTGGGGAGGGATCAATTAGGATTTCGGGATTAACATATATACGCTACTGTATATAAAACAGAGAAACAGCAAGGTCCTATTGTATAGTACAGGGAATAACTCAGTATTCTATATGGGAGAATCTGAAAAAGAATAGATTCTCGTATATGTATAACTGAATCACTTTGCTGTACACCGGAAAATAATACAACATTGTAAATCAGCTCTACTCAAATATAAAATAAAAATCGTTTAAAAGTAAAAAAAAAAAAAACAAAAACAAATTCCCAATGAACATTTGAAAACATCTTCAACCTTTAGCCCACCAGCCTCTTCCGCCATGGGATTTCCATGTAAGAATGCTGGAGTGAGTTGTCATTTCCTTCTTCAGGGGATCTTCCCAACCCAGGGTTCGAACCTGCATCTCCTGTGGCTCCTGTGTTGGCAGGCAGGTTCTTTACCAGCTGAGCCACTGAGGAAGCTCTTAGCAGCAAAGAAAAGCAAGTTAAAGAATATTGTGTCTTTTTCACAAACATAATTTGTAGAATGAAACCTAATGCTGGAAAGTGGGTTCTCTAATGCCTTGTTGAAGAGATTTTAAATATTATGTCTACTTATATAATGTAAAGTCATCATAAAAGTAATAATCTTGTTTGTGAAGATAATCATTATGTTAATCTGCTTTATAATTTTATACAGAATTCAAGGGACTTATATAGGAAAAGGCTAAAAATATCATTTTCTTTATATCTTTGAGCAGAAAGTTGAAAAAGATAAATAGGTGACTAAGTTCCTTGGAAATAAGATGATGTATAAAGTAATTTTAAAATAAACTATATGAAGTGCTTTTTTATTTATGATAAACATTTTTTCTCCAGGTAATATAATTTATATATTTTTAGATACTACTGAATATTCTTTCCCTTACTTTTTTAAAGGTTCTTGCATTAGTCTTTGTTCGCAAACTCATGGATCTGTGTTTCACAAAGAGAGAGCTTAGTTGGCTTGATGATCTCATGCCAGAAAGTAAGAAGAAAAAAGAAGACGACAAAAAGAAAAAAGAGAAAGAGGTAAAAACAAAAAAAAAAAAAGGAATTTCCAATGTACACTATTCACTTACTGTTTAATATTGTATACCAAGTAATAAACACTATTATAGTCACTTCAGTGGGAATCAACTCTTTCAGTCCTAAGAACTTTATTATTAAAAAGTGTTCGGTTCAATTGCTCAGTCGTGTCCGACTCTTTGCAACCCCGTGGACTGCAGCACGCCAGGCCTCCCTGTCCATTACTACCTTCCAGAGTTTACTCAAACTCATATCTGTTGTGGAAAAGGCAATGGCAACCCTCTCTAGTACTCTTGCCTGGAAAATCCCCCTGGATGGAGGAGCCTGGTAGGTTGCAGTCCATGGGTTGCACAGAGTTGGACATGACTGAGCGACTTTACTTTGAATTTTCACTTTCATGCATTGGAGAAGGAAATGGCAATGCACTCCAGTGTTCTTGCCTGGAGAATCCCAGGGACGGGGGAGCCTGACGGGCTGCCATCTATGAGATCACACAGAGTTGGACCTGACTGAAGCGACTTAGCAGCAGCAGCAGCAGCAGCAACGTGTCCATTGAGTCAGTGATGCCATCCAACCATCTCATCCTCTGTTGTCCCCTTCTCCTCCTGCCTTCAATCCCTCCCAGCATCAGTGTCTTTTCAAATGAGTCAGCTCTTCGTGTCAGGAGGCCAAAGTATTGGAGTTTCAGCTTTAGCATCAGTCCTTCCAATGAATATTCAGGACTGATTTCTTTTAGGATGGACTGATTGGACCTCCTTGCAATCCAAGGGACTCTCAAGATCTTGTCCAACACCACAGTTCAAAACCATCAGTTCTTTGGTGCTTAGCTTTCTTTATAGTCCAACTCTCACATCCATACATGACTATTGGAAAAATTATAGCCTTGACTAGACGGACCTTTGTTGGCCAAGTAATGTCTTTGCTTTTTAATATGCTGTCTAGGTTGGTCATACCTTTTCTTCCAAGGAGCAAGTGTCTTTTAATTTCATGGCTGTAGTCACCATCTGCAGTGATTTTGGAGCCCCCTCCTAAAATATAAAGTCTCTCACTGTTTCCACTGTTTCCCCATCTATTTCCCATGAAGTGATGGGACCAGATGCCATGATCTTCGTTTTCTGAATGTTGAGTTTTAAGCCAACTTTTTCACTTTCCTCTTTCACTTTCATGAAGAGGCTCTTTAGTTCCTGTTCACTTCCTGCCATAAGGGTGGTGTTATCTGCATATCTGAGGTTATTGATATTTCTCCCGACAATCTTGATTCCAGCTTGTGCTTCATCCAGCCTAGCATTTCGCATGGTGTACTCTCTTTAGAAGTTAAATAAGTAGGGTGACAATATACAGCCTTTCCAAATTTGGAACCAGTCTGTTGTTCCATATCCAGTTCTAACTGTTCTAACTGTTGCTTCCTGACCTGCATACAGATTTCTCAAGAGGCGGGTCAGGTGTTCTGGTATTCCCATCTCTTTCAGAATTTTCCACAGTTTATTGTGATCCACACAGTCAGTAAAGCAGAAATAGATGTTTTTCTGGACGTCCCTTGCTTTTCCGATGATCCAGTGGATGTTGGCAATTTGATCTCTGGTTCCTCTGCCTTTTCTAAAACCAGCTTGAACATCTGGAGGTTCACAGTTGAAGCCTGGCTTGGAGAATTTTGAGCATTACTTTTAAAAGTGTGCATACTTTTATTATTTCCAGTCTACAAATAAGGAAACAGAGAGATTAGTAAGTAAATTGTCCTAAACACAGGCTCTTACCCACTTTACCAATTTGCCCTCAGCCCTTATACAGAGATACTTCAGAAAAATTACATATGATATGTATATAAATCAACAGTCAGAAGAATTTACCAGTATTAAAACACAGATAACACAGAATAATTCTAAATCACAGTCTTCCATCTAACATAACCTTATATGTACATGAGTACATTTTAGCATTCGTTTTAATTTTAACAGCATTTTAATAATCTGGCATATATAAGGACAAAAGTGACATTAAGTAGATATCTTTTTATAGAAAATGTAGTAAAATTTTAGTTTTTATATTCAATATTATGTACCCTTAGTTGATTTGTATACTGAGGTTTACATGAATACTCTATAATGAATTTGAATTTTTTTAACAACCAGCTCAGTACTGCAACCAATTATGAAGGGCACATAGATACTTGAGTTATGTACCATAGATGATTCTGTTGAATTCAGTGCCTCAGTTTTTTCCCAGTCAGAATATTGTATGAAAATCAAAGATAAGATAATATATTTTTAAAAGTTGTGGTCCTATTTAAATAGATCTCAAAATTGCTGGGTTTTTTNGGTAAAATCGCTTGCTTATTACTTCCTATATCACTTAGAATAAGGTCATTTGCATATCACAAAACAAAAGTAGAGCTGACTTAAACACAAGAGTTTTTTCTTTTTGTCCTGTAAAAGGAATCTTGAAAGTTAAGTGACCTTGTGTGGTGATTCCACAGTTGTCAGGAACTCTGTTAGTTTCTCCCAGCCCAGCGTAGACGTTCCATCCTCAGCGTTCTGGGACGGGTCAGAGAGGCTGCTGAGTGTGAGCCGCTTTAGCAGCAGCGTCAGAGACAGTGGGAGGCGGCGGTGGCGGCGGCCCCACCGTGCTACCCAGAAGTGGCATCCAGGAGGTTCCTCTGGCACCACATTGAGCTGCAGGGAGTGCTGAGAAATTTAGGTTTTATTGTTTTTAATCTTATATTGTTTTTGTTAAAACCAGGTGTATTGTCACCCCCAAGTTGTGGGATTTCTTTTAGTAAGACAGGTGCTCTCTCCGTGTCTCCATCCTCATTAGGATTGTCATGATTTGGGCTCATGTTTCTTAGCTTAGGTGTTCTTGACTTGAGGGGATGGTCAGAAAGGGGGCTGCTCCTGGCAGCGTATGGCCTGCTGCACATCCGCCATAGACAGGACTGGCTCCAGGACAGGCAGCTGTTTGGCCCTGAATGTCAGTATTGCTGAGACTGAGAAGCCCCCACCGTATCCAGGTGAGGTTTTGCTTGTATTCTATTGTAATGAGAGCCATGAGATTTCACAAAATACATGGCTTGTATGTGCTCAGTCATGTCTGACTCTTTGCAGCCCCATGGACTGTACCCAACCAGGCTCCCCTGTCCACAGAATTTTCTAGGCAAGAATCCTGGAGTGGGTTACCAATTCCTTCTCCAGGGGATCTTTCCAACCCAGGGATTGAACCCGCATCTCTTGTGTCTCCTGGATTGGCAGGCAGGTTCTTTACCACTTGCGCCACCTGAGAAGCCCCCCTCTCATTGTATACCTGTGTAATAGTTGATAATAAAATTTATGGCGACTTTCCTGGCAGTCCAGTGGTTAGGACTCTGCACTTCCAATAGTCAGAGAACTAGGATCCCATGTGCCATGTGGAGTCGCCAAAAGTAATGCTAATAGTAATAAATTTTAAAAATAAAATTTACGTAGCTAAATTGATATTTAAATAGTACTAAGAGATATTGCTGCATGGCATCACCGACTCGATGGACGTGAATTTGAGTGAACTCCGGGAGTTGGTGATGGACAGGGAGGCCTGGTGTGCTGCGATCCGTGGGGTTGCAAAGAGTCGGACACGACTGAGTGACTGAACTGAACTGAACAGACATTTCTTTGCCATCAAAGGTCCATCTAGTCAAGGTATGGTTTTTCCAATAGTCATGTATGGATGTGAGAGTTGGACTGTGAAGAAAGCTGAGCGCTGAAGAATTGATGCTTTTGAACTGTGGTGTTGGAGAAGACTCTTGAGAGTCCCTTGGACTGCAAGGAGATCCAACCAGTCCATTCTGAAGGAGATCAGCCCTGGGATTTCTTTGGAAGGAATGATGCTAAAGCTGAAACTCCAGTACTTTGGCCACCTCATGCGAAGAGTTGATTCATTGGAAAAGACATGCTGGGAGGGACTGGAGGCAGGAGGAGAAGGGGACGACAGAGGATGAGATGGGTGGATGGCATCGAAGACTCGATGGATGTGAGTCTGAGTGAACTCCGGGAGTTGGTGATGGACAGGGAGGCCTGGCGTGCTGCGATTCATGGGGTCGCAAAGAGTTGGACACGACTGAGCGAATGAACTGAACTGAACTGACTGATTAACTCCCAGAGATGGAAGTTATAACCCTTAAAAATTAATCTTTACAAGTGATTGTTTTCACCTTGTGTTACAAGTATGTGTTCATAATAATAAAATGAAATTTTCCGTCATGGCAATTTGAATAAATATTGTCAGTTAGGTTGTCAACATATGTCAGTATAGATGTTGATATTAATTGGTCCTGGAAATATTCTGGGAAAAGTCACCTCTTCACGTCTGTTCTTTCAAGGAAGCTGAGCGAATGCTGCAAGCTGGTGAAGACACTGTGCACCTTCCATTTGAAGGGGGAAGCCTCCTGCAGATTCCAGTGAAGGCGCTGAAATACAGGTGAGATGCAGCTTTGCAGTTTAGAATGCGCTTCATTCACAGGACAGGCGCATGAATAAGCCATGCGGTGTGTCTCTAAAGTCGTGATGCCTGGTTTTTAAACGATGACAAACACTGCATCTGACGTGTAGGCTGAAGGAGGGCTTCCTGCAGGTGGAAGAGGAAGCTGCTCCCTCCTTCCCCTCCCGCTGACAGCAGCAGGATAGAGCAGGCAGGGAGAGACCTTGGCCTCCATGTCCAGCAGAGATTGTCCTGTTGTTCTCACTCCTTCTGTTTCAGTGAAGTTTAAACCCAGTCTTAGGATACTCCCATGCTCTCAGTAGTACAACTTTATTTTTTTCCCTTGCCCTGATTATGATGGAGGTTGGTACACGCTGGAAAGTAACGCTTGTAATCCATCTTTGGATGACCTTCCCACAGGTGACAGTGTTTAGAGGCCCTGGAACTCTCCTTCAGTTTTCAGAGGTATCATCTGCCCATTGCCACTGAGGGCTCATACTAGGGAAAAATTAATGTTTATCATGTATAGTTTATCATACATGATTTTGGCGATTTATATTCAAATCTATGAACTAAATATAGAGGTTGGGAAATGTAAGCTTTTTTTTTAGCTTTAAAAACTTCTATGATTTATTAATATAAATTTATTTATTTTAATTGGAGACTAACTACTTTACAATATTGGTTTTGCCGTACATCAACATGAATCCGCCATGGGTATACATGTGTTCCCCATCCTGAACCCCCCTCCCACCTCCCTTCCCATACCATCCTTCTGGGTCATCCCAGTGCACCAGCCCCAAGCATCCTGTATCATGCATGAAATCTGGACTGGCGATTTGTTTCACATATGATATTATACATGTTTCAATGGCATTCTCCCAGATCATCCCACCCTCTCCCTCTCCCACAGAGTCCAAAAGACTTCTATACATCTGTGTCTCTTTTGCTGTCTCGCATACAGGGTTATTGTTACCATCTTTCTAAATTACATATATATGCGTTAGTATACTGTATTGGTGTTTTTCTTTCTGGCTTACTTCACTCTGTATAATCAGCTCCAGTTTCATCCACCTCATTAGAACTGATTCAAATGTATTCTTTTTAATGGCTGAGTAGTACTCCATTGTGTATATGTACCACAGCTTTCTTGTCCATTCATCCACTGATGGACATGTAGGTTGCTTCCATGTCCTGGGTATTATAAACAGTGCTGTGATGAACATTGGGGTACACGTGTCTCTTTCAATTCTGGTTTCCTCAGTGTGTATGCCCAGCAGTGGGATTGCTGGGTTGTATGGCGGTTCTGTTTCCAGTTTTTTAAGGAATCTCCACACTGTTCTCCATAGTGGCTGTACTAGTTTGCATTCCCACCAACATGTGAAAGGGTTCCCCTTTCTCCACACCCTCTCCAGCATTTATTTCTTGTAGACTTTTGGATAGCAGCCATTCTGACTGGCTTGAGATGGTACCTCATTGTGGTCTTGATTTGCACTTCTCTGATAATGAGTGATGTTGAGCATCTATTCATGTGTTTGTTAGCCATCTGTATGTCTTCTTTGGAGAAATGTCTGTTTAGGACTTTGGCCCATTTTTTGATTGGGTCGTTTATTTTTCTGGAATTGAGCTGCAGGAGTTGCTCGTATATTTTTGAGATTAATTCTTTGTCAGTTGCTTCATTTGCTGTTATTTTCTCCCATTCTGAAGGCTGTCTTTTCACAGAAGCTTTTAATTTTAATTAGGTCCCATTTGTTTATTTTTGCTTTTGTTTCCAATATTCTGGGAGGTGGGTCATAGAGGATCTTGCTATAATTTATGTGGGAGAGTGTTTTGCCTATGTTCTCCTCTAGGAGTTGTATAGTTTGTGGTCTTAACGTTTAGATCTTTAATCCATTTTGAGTTTATTTTTGTGTATGGTGTTAGAAAGTGTTCTAGTTTCATTCTTTTACAAGTGTTTGACCAGTTTTCCCAGCACTACTTGTTAAAGAGATCGTCTTTTCTCCATTGTATATTCTTGCCTCCTTTGTCAAAGATAAGGTGTCCATAGGTGCATGGGTTTATCTCTGGGCTTTCTATTTTGTTCCATTGATCTATATTTCTGTCTTTGTGCCAGTACCATACTGTCTTGATGACTGTAGCTTTGTAGTAGAGCCTGAAGTCAGGCAGGTTGATTCCTCCGGTTCCATTCTTCTTTCTCAAGATTGCTTTGGCTACTTTAGGTTTTTTGTATTTCCATACAGATTGTGAAATTATTTGTTCTAGCTCTGAAAAATACCACTGGTAGCTTGATAGGGATTGCACTGAATCTGTAGATTGCTTTGGGTAGTATACTCATTTTCACTATATTGATTCTTCCAATCCATGAGCATGGTATAATTTCTCCATCTATTAGTGTCCTCTTTAATTTCTTTCACCAGTGTTTTATAGTTTTCTATATATATATAGGTCTTTTGTTTCTTTAGGTAGATAATATTCCTAAGTATTTTATTCTTTTCATTGCAGTGGTGAATTTCCCTTTCTATTTTCTCATTATTAATGTGTAGGAATGCAAGGGATTTCTGTGTGTTGATTTTATATCCTACAACTTTACTATATTTATTGATTAGCTCTAGTAATTTTCTGGTNTTTCTGTGTGTTGATTTTTATATCCTACAACTTTACTATATTTATTGATTAGCTCTAGTAATTTTCTGGTGGAGTCTTTAGAGTTTTCTATGTAGAGGATCATGTAATCTGCAAACGGGCAGAGTTTTACTTCTTCTTTTCCAATTTGGATTCCTTTTATTTCTTTTTCTGCTCTGATTGCTGTGGCCAAAACTTCCAAAACTATGTTGAATAGTAGTGGTGAAAGTGGGCACCCTCTTGTTCCTGACTTACGGGGAAATGCTTTCAATTTTTCACCATTGAGGATAATGTTTGCTGTGGGTTTGTCATATATAGCTTCTATTATGTTGAGGTATATTCCTTCTATTCCTGCTTTCTGGAGAGTTTTTATCATAAATGGGTGTTGAGTTTTATCAAAGGCTTTCTCTGCATCTGTTGAGATAATCATATGGCTTTAGTTTTTCCATTTGTTAATGTGGTGTATTACATTGATTGATTTGTGGATATTGATGAATCCTTGCATCCCTGGGATAAAGCCCACTTGGTCATGGTACAATCTTTTTAATGTATTGTTGGATTCTGATTGCTAGAATTTTGTTAAGGATTTTTCCATCTATGTTCATCAGTAATATTGGCCTGTAGTTTTCTTTTTTTGTGGCATCTTTGTCAGGTTTTGGTATTAGGGTGATGGTGGCCTCATAGAATCAGTTTGGAAGAAAAACTTCTATGATTTATTTACACATCTGATTCATCTGTATATTTATTATGTTTACAAATAGCCATATATAGTACAAAAATGAGTTTAGAAGGTATATAAGTTCCTTCCTTGACCAGTGAATGGAAAATGTTGTTAATACCTAATTATCTTGCTTCAGCCTTTTTTCATTTTTAACTTTATAGTTTTTACCGAGGTCACATTTGGACTCTATGTGTTGATTAGTTTTGACAATGAGTTCACCAGTATTTTTCTCTAATACTTTTTACTCTTAATTTTTATCATGGGTATCCTTTGTCACCTTTCATGATTTTCCCTCAAATTTGTATATATCTTAAAATAAGTGCCAAGTATAGACATTTTGACACGTCCATGTTTAGTGCTCTGCTTCTCTAGATTCTGTAAATGTTTGTTAAATGAATCAATGTATTGACTTTGTGCTAAAAAGAGTGTGCAAGTGAAAGTGTTAGTTGCTTAGTCGTGTTTGACTCTTTGCAACCCTATGGACTGTAGCCCACCAGGCTCCTCTGTCTATGGAATTCTCCAGGTAAGAATACTTGAGTGGGTTGCCATTCCCTTCTCTAGGAAATCTTCCCGACCTGGGGATAAAATTCAGGTCTCCTGCATTGGAGATTCTTTAGTGTCTGAGCCTCCAGGGAAGTCCAAAAAGAGTACAGGAGCTGCCATGGTAGTTACTGGTGACTCAGCAGTTTGCTGAGATGCTGGCCACTTAATTTCTGTAGGGCCTACGTTAGCTTTTCCTTACCATGATCACACATGCACTTTGACAGATATAAATGGAGTCCATACTTATACTTTCTGACCTTTAACAAAAAGAATGGGTATACATACGTACATCTACTTTGTCTAATGATGACATGAGCCATGATTAATGCCGTTTTGCTTGAAACTTGAGCATCCAGAATGCCAGGAATTGGCTGCCCTGTTTGTCCGCCAGGCCTTTAAGTCTGCCTGCTTTGGATATGTTTGTGTGTGTGTTCGCCACTTAGTCATGTCCAACTCTGCGACCTCACGGGCTACAGTGGAATTCTCCAGGCACAAGTACTTTGAGTGGGTAGCCATTCCCGTCTCCAAGCTTTGGATTATATGCCATAAAAATGAAGTAAGATAACTTAGCGACATAGGAAAGTATTTGGAAACCGTAAAGTCCTACAAAATATGAAAATAATTTACTGAATGTAGACAAAATTTTTTCCATCCAGTTTTTACTCTGGAGGAGAACAAAATGTTTATTTTCTTCAGAGGGGGAGTCTCAATTTCTACTAATGGGAAAGTAGAGAGGAAACATTTAGAACCTAGAAAGTGTTTCAGGAATTTCTCTCTTCAATTATTGGAAGTTGGCAACTGAGCAAAGAAACATTTTCTTGGGGTAGACCAGGTCTCAGGTACCGCCATGGTGAATCTGGGTGTCCAGATGTGTGTGCTTGTAAAAACTTGGTAAAGCGGCCTTGGAGACTTTCCAGTGATTCTGTCACTGATCTCTACAGTCTTACATCATCAATACAGATGAACAAAGGACTGCTCTATAGCCCTTTATAACCTGGCTGCCACCACAGGTTTAATTTAACATCTATTTTGACATTTGTATTCATTGTTTGTTTGCATGAAATATTTTTCTTTGGGTGAAGAAAAAGGGCTTGCAAGTGTATTTCTATTAACTTCCTAGTATTTTCATGTTACTCGCAACTGACAACCTTAAGCCCCAAATTATTTATGGATGTCTTCATTACTGGACTTGGAGCGTTGAGGTAATTTTTGCAGTATTTCATCGAGACACAGTATAATTACATTTGTTTCTTACAATGAAAGAAGTATTTTGTTCTTTGGATTTTGATAAATTATATATATTAGTAGTAACACTTTGAGGCTACCATATTACTGATAGGGTAATAATCAGCTAAACGTGGTACTGACAAACCTTTCTGGTATTTTATCTTTTGAAGCATTTTAATTTCTAATTTTAAACCATCCCATTTCCCAGAATTCTTTTTAATGATTTGTAAACACTTTGAAAAAAAATGTCTTAAATCCTAGTTGTTACTTTTCTTTATGTACTTTGGATAGTTGTTTGCTGCAACTGAAATTTGTGCAGATTATAAAAGTTTTCTAATTGCCTTGATGCTGTATCACTTTTTATATTTTAAAGCACATTAATATATTCTTTCCTGTTGTTTTAATAGTATACTTATAGCCAAGACAATTAGTGTCATTCCTAGTTTTGATTATAAGGAAAGATGCAGTTCCCCATGAGACCTTTCTAGTAGAACTCCAAAGTAGTGAGATCTTGCTGGACCTTGGTTTAAGTGCATGGCAAAGAGTTTTCTCAGTTTTAAGTTGATGAAAGCAAATATTATGTAGATAATAAGAATGACAGTATTAATGCTTTTGCAAGTACTGAATACTAACCAGAAAGTGTGTTTGTTCTTCAGTGTTGATCCCTCAGTTGTTAACATATCAGATGAAATGGCCAAAACTGCACAGTGGAAGGCACTGTCCATGAACACTGAGAATGCCAAAGTAACCAGACCTAACCCGAGGTAGCTGTAACAATTTATGCATTTTCTAACTGTAGCGACTTCTAGTTTACTTATGGATAGCTATTTAGGAAACCATTCAATTTAACTCAATTTACGTAATTTATATTCTCCTTACTTAACAAAACAACATTTTTTCTTTCTCTTCTCCCTCTTCATCCGTCCATCATTTTACTGTGTACTGGAGCAGATATGGGTACTAATTTTTTTGTTGTTTTGTTATTTTTTAAATTTATAGTTACCTGCTTCAAAAAAAAAAAAAGAATTGGTGTTATATTGTAATAAAAATAAATATATACATATGGAATACATATATAAAAGATCAGAAACCATATAAAGAAAAAGAATTACTAGAGGTTGAATACTAAAATAGAATGCTGCCTCAGTTATGCCCTGATGGTACCCCCAGAAATATACCTTGTTTTGTTTTGTTTCAGCCTACTATATCTTCTGATGAGGTAAACCTTCTCCTAGGAGATACTTGTAAGAAATTTAATCCATGATCGTGAAGGCCGTTTAGTTTTATAATGAACCATGTATTACACAACTGTTTCATAACCCCTTAGGTTTCTTGTTATGTAATAACTCTGGTTTTCTTTCTTTCTCCCTTACTTTAAGACCTCAACTTCAGGAATTCTGACTTGATAGTCATCAGTACTTTAACCCCTCATGTCTCTGGAGAAATTAGGTATTATCCTGTAGAATACTCAGTCATTCAGAGTCAGCAGAAACTTACCCTGTGGATACTTTGTTCGAGACACTGTGTTAGACGCATATGGTGTATATGCAGCTCGGGTGTCAGATTAAGACTCCAGGCAAGCAGTCACAGGTTTTTCTCCCTCTTTCTCTGCCTCCTTTAGAATTTTGCTTCTGCTTAATCTTTGTTACCAGATTTTTTTTTTTTTTTTTTGCTTTTCTCCCATCATTTCTTGAGTTTTAATTCTCTAAGCTAGACTGTTTCCTTCACTTATATATATGATCTCAAATGTTTTAAAGTTAAACTTTTTGTCATTTTGGATTATTTCACGCAGCCCAAATTTCACTAGATACTCTTTTAAATTTTAGTAATTTTCAGCTCCTGTCAGCACCCCTGGCCCACAGTGTTAGTATAAAGACCTTAGACTAATATCATTTTGTCTTTTGTAAGTACTTCTGCCTTTCATTCAGGTTGCCCCTCAATTCAAAATAGCTTAGGAGGAAAGAGAATGTTTTGTTATGTTGTTCAGCAGAAGATTGTTTGAGGTGTCTTCCTTCAGTTTAGTCTGGAGAAGGCAGCAAACCATAGCATGTTTCTATATTTTGAAAAAATTTCAAAGCCCAGATATTCTTGTTATAATTAATCAGTTAAATCCATATACACAGAATTATTGTTTTTGATATTAACTTGAAAATGTGGAATCTTGTATTTGTGAACTTTGGGGAGATAAGATTTGGAAATTTGTTGCATTTTTCAGGAAATAATTGTTTAAATTATTTAAACTTGATTAAATAATTTGACAGTAAAAGTCAAATGTTATAACTGTTCATATATAAAGTAAAACTATTAAGCATAGTCATCATACCCTAACCAATTTTAAGTTGTAAAAAAATGTGATTTCAGTGGCAAAAATATCTATTAAAAAGCTAAGACTTTTTAATATTTGCCTTTGGGCATCAAAGTTTACTGATATGAAAAGAAAGTAATAAGATAGTATTGGCAGCTAGCCATCTCAAAGGTATTATGGATGTTTACTGTTGGCCATGTGTGAATGTAATATTTGACCATTTCAAAATTACTTATTCTCATTCTTTGTTTTAAATAGCCCTGAAAAGCCTGTAAGTGTGAAAATAAATTTTGAAGATGAACCAAGAAAGAAATACCTGGATGCTGAAACTTCATTATAGATTTGAACCAAGAGGAATTATATATACAGATAGATTAGATACATATACATATATGTGTGTATGTATATATAATGTGTGTGTTTCGTGTTACTATATATAACAATATTGTATGTCATGCCCCTTATGTGTGACTACTGGGGTTTTTTTGTTTTTTTTTTTGAAGTAGTGTCTGAAGTTTGTTAGGAGCACCATGGAGACTGTGTTTATAATGAAATGGTCTCTTGGAAGTGAGGTACATGGTTCTTACTAATCAAATATTTATTTTTCTGTTGGAAGTTTTTTTTTTCTGTTCTGCAGTAGAAAAATGTGGGAAAATGCGTTGTCTACTTTTCTTTAAATCTGTTCTTTTAAAAAAATAATCTTTAAATCTATTTAAATCAGTGGCAGTTCATACCAACCTTAAGTGATAAGTGTTTTGTCCATATTTTAAAATTTTTTCCTGGAGTTGCTAGAAATGTTCCCGTATGACTTCCCTTCTGCCAGTGCGCAGAGGGGAGAGCAGGGTGCTCTGCCTGTGCGGGGGCACAGAGGCTGCTGCGTCCCTCATCCCATACGCGTCCTCACGTTTCACAGCTGATGGGAATCTTCTCGCTGCAGAGGTACAACAGTGGAAATTTTCTAGATAAGACCTACAGTTTTGACCTTTATATTTTTGAAATGTATTTTAAACCTTAAAACCTCCACATCTAGGTTTCCATTCTGATAAACAAGTAAAATTGCAAGCGATTTTATAATTTAACCCTCATACCAGTCATTAGTTAATGAATTTTAAAAGCTATAACATACCAGTTTAAAGTAGTTAAACTTTGTTGCCTTTATAGAATTTCTTTTTCTGAATTCTAATACCCTTTTAGAGCTCCATATGCCCACTCTGTTCTCTACCTTTGCTGTCTTTTATGTAAAATGTGGTTAGTTTGTATCAGGTTCAAGTTCTTGATTATTTTTCTGTAAGTATGATTAATCAGGAGTCAGAATTCTCTTAAGTGGGTTAATGATCAGTATTACTTTATTAAGAATTACCTTTCATTTTCTCTTTACGTTGTTCTTTCTGTTGTATAGGTAATGTCTAATAGATTGTTATCTGTGATTTCATTTTAAGATATTTAATTTATTTTAATTGATATGATGCTTAAATATTATATAAACATTTGAAAAGATGATACATACAGAGTAAGTTTAATGTAGATAGTTGGTGCTCACTTGCATTTATGGTTTATTATCTGAAAGCAGTTGATAGATTTTACATCTTTGATATAAAGCACTGCCATATTTGTATTTTAAAAGAAATTTAGACTTACTATGTGTATAGCTCAGATTGATGACATTCTTCCTAGTTTGTGTTTGTGTTTTATTTAGATTTTTATTTTCTGAGCTGTCTTTTTAACTTCTAGCAAATCTTTTTAGTCATCTTTTATATACTTTTTAGCTCCATATGAAATAAATAAATATTGTTCTTGTTAAGCCTGTAGGACTGGATGAATGGGGTTGTGAAACTGATTTGGCAAAAGGATGATTTCTAAAAACCAAATGAGTATTGAGAAGCCACTGAAATACTGAAAATGATAACATGAATGTTAGGATGAAAATTTCGATGAAATTCCAATGCTCTCTTTAATCAGTTCTAATCAAAGTACAAAAATATGAAGACTTGATCTTATAGAAGATCGTGAGCAATGCCCAAAGCTGATGTTTTAGCAATTCTAGCAATCTATCCCACACTACTTAACATGAAATTTCTGCATCTAAGACCATGTTACCCAATTCTAGTTAAAATAACGGATTCACTTTCTGCCTCATGGGAGGCTGGAAATGTAGCTAATTTTCTTTAGAAAGTGTAGCTGGCATCTTTTGGCGCTGCCTGAAGAAGAGAGATGCTGTGGTACTTGGTGAGAGAATGTTACCCATGGTGCCTGTTAGCGTTATGAGCTTCCAGTGAAGTGAGTCTTTTTTGTTCATAGCAGCATAATCCGTTCCAAAGACCCCAGTATTTGCTGCTATAATTTTGTGAACTGCCCTGATTAACCTGAACAAGACGATTTCCTCACATCATTTCCTTGGGTCTGGACGTCATGGGGTTAACAAAATGTGCTTATTTTATAGGAAGTAGTTTTAAAGTTTAAGCTGAAAACTCCTAGGGATCATAGTGTCTGTGTGATTTTACTTAATTATGAAAACTGGCTATCCAGTGCCAGAAGAACCATGACTTGCAGAATGCTTTGCACTCCACGTTTTTTACTGTCTTAACTGTAAAATAGTTTCTGCTTTCTTTTGACTACTTGACTTACAAAATGATCTGCTGTGACTGCTCCATTGAAAAGCAAAGCTAATTCATGTTTAGGTAATAGCTTGTTTTCTGTGGCTATGATATTTTCCCACCGTTTTTGGAAAATAACCATCATGGATAGCATTCTTTGAAAGATAGTGAAAACTATAATTTAATACTTATACTGATTTTTAAATGTTGCCTTAAACGCATATAGATGAGCAGTAGTGATTGCTATGTACTGATTTACCTCAAGGTGCAAAAGTATTAATAAACCTGTGCATATTCCATTTATAAAATAAAGTCATAGAAACAGCCCTGCACTTCCTCAGATGCCTTGGTCTCCAAGACAGAGCTCAGAGCTGCTGAGTACCCGGGCTGTGGGGCCGCTCAGGACACTCTTTCTTCCACCGGTTTTATTTATTATAGACATCTGTTTACAGAGACTAATACCATCCTCACGTTGAGCATCTGAAATTTCGTTTCTTTTGAGTGCTGTTTCACTCTAAAATTGCAGCTTTGGGGAAGACAGTGAACTCTGGTTACTTCCTTGTGATAAAAGGATGATGCTCTGTATTCTCTAATATTAGATACACAAAGTGAGGTGCATGATCTGTCTGATGGGTGTTGTATGTGTGAGTGTGCCTGTGTGAATGATGTGGTCAATCATAAATCTCTCAAGTTGTTTTAAAAAGCTGTGGCATATCATTGTTCATATTTGCCAAGTCTATAAAGTGTGTAGAACAATTTTTATGTCCTAATGCATGTATTTATAAAGCAGATTTCTTTACCACTCAAAATTACTAACTTTTGCTTTATCCATCTAAAAAACCATTTCTGTTTCTTTCACATATCCAAAGTTTATGTATATATGTAATAGCTTTATAACCTTTTCCTTTGGCAAAAAGTAGGTTCAAATTCTGTGAAAAGAAAAATGGTTTCTGAAACAGAGGTATGACACCAGAGCTTGCTGTTTTTAAAGGATTGTGTCGTGTACAACAGTTATGTAAATGTGCTCAACAGTGTAACATGTGAATCCTGTTTTAAAGTGCTCAGATTTCGGATGTATAAGCCATTGATATAACATTGTAATTCAAAAATGTTTAAATTAAATAATTTAATGTTTTAAATTTATTTATGTAGATCACATTGTTATCATATGCAATAGAACTATGTGAACTGTTTTTTGGTTTAGTCCAACAACTATTTATTTTTTTAGAAGGTTAAAGACTTTAAGGACATTCAAAATTTTAAATAGTGTTCATAATTCAGAACTTGGCAATTCTAATGTAAAGTTGGTACTTTTCTAACTTCAAAAAGTAATGTAAGTGTCAATAGTTGGAAATGGAATCATCTAAAGATCATTTTTTTAATTTAATTTAATTAGCNTATTTTTAATCTATATGAAGTACAAGTATCTACCAGTCTAGAATGTGAATAATCCTGCTTTTCAAATCTGTCTCATAATATTAGAAGAAAACTATTTTTTGGAGATGTTATTGAAGTTGAAAGAGCAATAAAAGTCTACTGAATCAGTCGTTGAATATTGTCTGTTACTTTGGTATTAGAAGAGGCCCCCCCGACATGAGAGGGGATGGAGAAAAAGCAAGTAATTTCTGTTTCCTGCCTCCTAATTTTCCTGTGCTTTAGTAAGCAGGAGACAGAAAAGAGGAAACAGTGAGAGAAGGAAATGAAACAAAATAGTGTGTGTTTCACAATGATTTTGTGATAGTTGAGAAATAATGAAATTAAAGCCCTTTAAGATAGGCTGGTCCAGTATATTCCCTATTTTAAGACACATCTGTTTAGAATGAGAATTTTACAATGTGGAATGTAATAAACACATCACATTACATGATGTGTAATGAGCATGTTGATACTTAGACACACACACAGGCGTGCTTTTCTTTTTTGTTTTTAGTGATTAATTTTATTATGAATTTTCTGTTAGTAATAGCCAATGACGGGATTTGGTCTGTCTTCCATTAGGCACACATGGAGCACTTCTTCCTGTGTTTTCTGGACTTACTGTAAGGTTTCTGATTTCCCACAGTGAATCTGATAACCTTTGGGAGTGAGATGGAAAAAAGTGCTTAAGGTTTTGGAAGCTTCATTTGAAAGTTCTGTTTACATTTACTTGAGGGAAGAAATACTTTTTGTCAATTTATTATCCCCACCTACAGAGCTTTGAGATGTTTGTGGGCATTGAGGGTGGGGAGAACAAAGGGAACAGTGAGTTTCCCACTCGGTTTTGTTTGCTCTTGCTCCTCAAGGCAGGTCTGATCCCTCCAGCATCAGTTCTGTGACCTTTCATGAGAACACTCCTGTTGTTGGGAAAACCTCCCTTCCTATTTCTCTGCTGTTCGCAAAGCTCGGTGTAAGTGGTACCCTTTCTTCCGGCTGTGCTTCCCCGTGTGCTGTCTGCTGTAAGGGCATTTTCCTGCCTCCACTCAAGAATGTGTGTCTGTGTTTACAATACCCTCTTACTGTTTTTGTTCTTTTCCTAGACCAGTGGTCTGGGGGCATTTTAGAAATTTGGGGAATTGGTTTTTGTGTGTGTTCTTGTTGATTCTGAATATTTATTTCAATATCTATTTAAGGTACATTTGTTTGTTCCGTATGTTAGCTATGACATTATAGTATTTTACTTTTGAACATGTGATTTACATGACCTGTGGATTCACATTAGGATAGTGAAAGGGGTGTTCAAAAACACCAGTAGGGGACTTGAAGTCTTACAGACTTGGACTCTCTCACATCAGCCACGAGCTTGATGCAGGCGTGAGCACTTTGCGGGCCTTGTGTCCTTCTCGCCTCAGCAGCACAGGCTGGGCGGGCCTCACGAAGGAGGCTGTGCGGCTCCTCTCCTCCACAGCCTCTTATGTCCCAGGCCTGTCACTTATATTCAGGGGAGGCTGAAACATTAAGATCTTATTTTAAGAAAGAGGAGAGAGATGGGAAGTTCACTGAGTATTCTGATAAAAGTTCAGAGGAATACTTTTGTCTCCTGCTTAATATTTAAAACGTCTCTAGAGAATACGTCTCCTCAGCATCCGTCTGCCTTCTCTGTCACCTTTTTGTTTTGATTGGTAACATTATTTCTGCTGATGGTATGTTCTCTTCAGTTTAATTAGTTCTGCTACATTCCCCTGAGTTTGCTTTTCAACTCACCTCTCTGTATTTTCCAAAATTTTTAGTTAGTAAAAATTATCTTCAAGTACTCAGATCAAAATATCATCACTCTACTGGGTCTACCTTTCATTATTATTTAGAGCAGAAAAAAATATCAGGCTAAGCATTCACTGTATTCATTTTAAATCAAGTTTTGGGAGATTTAATCACCACACTAATTGACATCCCCATGGGGCTTGGAACTGTATTAAGATGAGATTGAATTGTTCAGGGAGCAGCATGGTGGTTAAGGCTGGGCTCTAGATTGGAACTCTTAAGATCTCCCCTGCCTCCATCAATTACCAACTCTGGGCTATGGGCTTCCTGGCTCTAAACTAGGATGAGAAATAACCAGACGATGTGAAGAGTAAGTCAAACAAAGAGGAAAGAGTTTGGAACAGTCCCTGGCACAAAATAAACGCTCATAAAGCTTCATAATGTGTGCACATTCATTTCACACGCTAGTAAAGTAATGCTCAAAATTTTCCAAGCCAGGCTTCAACAGTATGTGACCGTGAACTTCTGGTAGTTCAAGCTGGATTTACAAAAGGTAGAGGAACCAGCGGAGAAGGCAATGGCACCCCACTCCAGTACTCTTGCCTGGAAAATCCCATGGATGGAGGAGCCTGGTAGGCTGCAGTCTATGGGGTCTCAAAGAGTCGGACACAACTGAGCGACTTCCCTTTCACTTTTCACTTTCATGCACTGGAGAAGGAAATGGCAACCCACTCCAGTGCTCTTGCCTGGAGAATCCCAGGAATGGGGGAGCCTGGTGGGCTGCCGTCCATGGGGTTGCACAGAGTCGGACATGCCTGAAGCGACTTAGCAGCAGCAGCAGCAGAGGAACGAGAGATCAAATTGCCAACATCCTTTGGATCATCAAAAAGGCAAGAGAGTTCCAGAAAAACATCTATTTCTGCTTTATTGACTATGCCAAAGCCTTTGTGTGGATCACAATAAACTGTGGAAAGTTCTTCAAGAGATGGGAATACCAGACCACCAGACCTACCTCTTGAGAAAACTATATGCAGGTCAGGAAGCAACAGTTAGAACTGAACATGGAACAGCAGACTGGTTCCAAATAGGGAAAGGAGTAGGTCAAGGCTATATATTGTCACCCTGCTTATTTAACTTTCATGCAGAGTACACCATGAGAAACGCTGGGCTGGATGAAGAACAAGCTGGAATCCAAATTGCCAGGAGAAATATTAATAACCTCAGATAATGCAGATGACATCACCCTTAAGGCAGAAAGTGAAGAAGAACTAAAGAGCTTCTTGATCAAAGTGAAAGAGGAGAGTGAAAAGGTTGGCTTAAATCTCAACATTCAGAAAACGAAGATCATGGCATCCGGTCCCGTGGCAAATAGATGGGGAAACAGTGGCAGACTTTATTTTCTAGTGCTCTAAAATCACTGCAGATGGTTTCTGCAGCCATGAAATTAAAAGACGCTTACTCCTTGGAAGGAAAGTTAATGACCAACCTAGATAGCATAGTAAAAAGCAGAGGCATTGCTTTGCCTACAAAGGTCCGTCCTGTCAAGGCTATGGTTTTTCCAGTAGTCATGTATGGATGTGAGAGTTGGACTATAAACAAAGCTGAGCACCAAAGAATTGATGCTCTTGAACTGTGGTGTTGGAATAGGCTCCTGTGAGTCCCTTGGACTGCAAGGAGAGCCAACCAGTCCATCCTAAATGAAATCAGTCCTGAATATTCATTGGAAGGACTGATGTTGAAGCTGCAACTCCAATACTTTGGCCACCTGATGAAAAGAACTGACTCACTGGAAAAGACCCTGATGCTGGGCAAGATTGAAGGCAGGAGGAAAAGGGGACTACAGAAGATGAGATGGTTGGATGGCATCATTGACTCAGTGGACATGAGTTTGAGTAAACTCCTGTAGTTGGTGATGGACAGGGAGACCTGGCCTGCTGCAGTCCATGGGGTCACAAAGAGTCGGACAGGACTGAGCAACTGAACTGACTGACTGACTATATTTCTCACAAAAATGAATTCAAATATGTTTGTCTTTTTCTAAACTTTTTCATGGGCAAGTCCATTTAAGTTTCTCCTTTATAAAATGAGACTTGATCCCACTCTGGTTTTGTTTCAGTAGGCTGAACACAGCTACCTTATTACTAATTTTTCATTATGCATGTTCCTTATCCATTTATGCATGGATGTGCAACCTTAGGAAGGATTGTATATCCTATCATTTATAATAAATTGTAAATGTTCTTGTTCCATAATGATTTATCCTATGAGTTTATCTGATGTGAGTTTGCTGTATAAGAGAGAGTGATGGAAATTCTTTTCATGGATAGGTAATTCAGAAACCAACTTCATAACTTACCTTATTTCATGAGAATGGCCATGAAACAACATTGAAATCAGTAATGTGACTTATACTGCTGCTGCTGCTGCTAAGTCGCTTCAGTCATGTCTGACTGCAACCCCATAGACGGCAGCCCACCAGGCTCCCCCACCCCTGGGATTCTCTAGGCAAGAATACTGGAGTGGGTTTCCATTTCCTTCTCCAATGCATGAAAGTGAAAAAAGTGAAGTCGCTCAGTCGTGTCCGACTCTTAGCGACCCCATGGACTGCAGCCTACCAGGCTCCTCCGTCCATGGGATTTTCCAGGCAAGAGTACTGGAGTGGGGTGCCATTGCCTTCTCTGATGTGATTTATAAGTACCCCTTCCAAGAGTCCAGATACAATGCTGGAGTCACTTTTCTATAAGTATTGAGTACAAATAATTTTGGGTTTATTTGTACCTGAAACCTTCTCTATGATCATAAAATGAATAAATAAATAGTTAAGAAAACTGCAAAGGAAAATAGAACATAGGATTAAAGGTTTCAAACAGTTATGAAGGAACTAGCTGAGTGGAGAAGTTTGCCTAGGCAAACCTGTGGATAAGAGTAGACTTACTTATCTGATGTCACATGGGAAACCCTATGTTTCAGGAAGTCAGCATACCCGATGTGATTATATATATATATATATGGCTGTGCAAAATATCAAGAAAGGCTTCCCATGTTCCTAGGAAAGCTGTATGTGGAAATATATAAATTATGTAAATCATGTTACGTAAGGAAGTCTAATAGGAAGAAACCTCCAAGTGATGTGTAAGTTTTAAATAGATGGGGAAACAGTGTCAGACTTTATTTTGGGGGTCTCCAAAATCACTGCAGATGGTGATTGCAGCCATGAAATTAAAAGATGCTTACTCCTTGGAAGAAAAGTTATGACCAACCTAGATAGCATATTCAAAAGCAGAGACATTACTTTGCCGACTAAGGTCCGTCTAGTCAAGGCTATGGTTTTTCCTGTGGTCATGTATGGATGTGAGAGTTGGACTGTGAAGAAAACTGAGTGCCGAAGAATTGATGCTTTTGAACTGTGGTGTTGGGAAAGACTCTTGAGAGTCCCTTGGACTGCAAGGAGATCAGCCCTGGGATTTCTTTAGAAGGAATGATGCTAAAGCTGTGTATCTTTCATTTGTTTTCTGAAGCTTGGTTCCACTAATAAAATTTTATATACTGTTTTTTTTTTCTTGAGATGTTTGTTCCTCAGTTCAGTTTAGTTCAGTCACTCAGTTGTGTCTGACTCTTTGCGACCCCATGAATTGCAGCACACCAGGCCTCCCTGTCCATCAACATTTCCCGGAGTTCACCCAGACTCATGTCCATCGAGTCGGTGATGCCATCCAGCCATCTCATCCTCTGTCGTCCCCTTCTCCTCCTGCCCCCAATCCCTCCCAGCATCAGAGTCTTTTCCAATGAGTCAACTCTTCACATGAGGTGGCCAAAGTGCTGGAGTTTCAGGTTCCGCATCAGTCCTTCCAATGAACACCCAGGGCCGATCTCCTTCAGAATGGACTGGTTGGATCTCCTTGCAGTCCAAGGGACTCTCAAGAGTCTTCTCCAGCACCACAGCCTCACAAAAGTGAATTCTAATGCATTTGCCTAATTTTCCTGACCCTTTTCATGGGCAAGTCCATTCAAAGTTTTTCTGAAATGGGGCTCTATTCCACCCTGGTTTTAGTTCAGTAGTTTGAACACAGCTCCTTCATTACTATTTTTTCATTGTTCATGTTCATTATCTATGCATGGATATGCATCCTTAGGAAGGAAGTTCAGTTCAGTCACTCAGTCGTGTCCGACTCTTTGTGACCCCATGCACGCCAGGCTTCCCTGTCACCAGCTCCCGGAGTTAACTCAGACTCATGTCCATCAAGTCCATGTAATGTTGAGGGTTTTTTTTTTTTTTTTTTGGTTGGTTGTTTTTAAGCTGTCATAAAATTAAAACATTTTTCAATAAAAAGATTCAGGCTCTCACGCAAGATGCTCAAACCCACAAAACGAGCCGGTGACAGGTGTCCACGTGGCTCACACCATGTCCGCATCTCCTGCTGCGGGCCGGAATCGTTCAACGTTGTCTCCATGTCACACGGACGCTCCTCAGCAGGTTACACTGATCCTTTTCACATTAAATCTGCTTTGAAAGGTAGTTGATTTTCAGTCCATACCAGTTCTTGAAATTAAGCATCCGAAAGGGAAGCTGCTCTTTCCCACCAATTTTATCTCAAACGCCGAAGGTTGGTACCCGGATCCACAGGAGCCCGGCGGGCACCGAGCGGTCCCTCAAGCCCCACCTCCGCGCCCGCGCCGCGCCGCGTGGCCCTGCGCGTTCTCCGCTGCTACGGCAACCGAGGCCGGCGTCCTCGTCTCCACGGCCGCAGCACGGCCGCACGTGACTGGCTGAGACGCCCGACGGGCGGAACAAGGGGCGTCGGCATTGGCTGAGGGCGCGACGGTTGGCGGCCTGAAGGAGGATTTGAGTGGAGCGCCAACGGCGCTGCTGGCAGCGGTACCCCTGAGACAGGGGACAGGGCGCGAGGTGGGGCTAGGAGGACAGGCCCCCGAGCCAGAGCAGCGTGACCGGCGCAGACACGATGAGATGCGCCTCGGCCTGAAGGAGGGGCCCTCCCTCGGGCGGTGAGTGAGTCGTAGACAAGCCTCCCTCCCCCGGCTCGCTGTTTCAGCAGGGTCTCCAGAGAGAGGCCCGCGGGTGCTTGCGGAGCAGCCTGCGGCCTCGCAGTGAGCGCTCCTCGGCAGGAGGCAGGGCAGAGGGTGCGGGCTGTCGGGCTTGCGGGAGTCACTGTGAGCCTGTCTCTTAGCAGACGGGTGGTATTGGGCGGAAGGATGCTCGGTAAGTGTCATCGACGGTGCGTGACGGTCCTTTCAGGTCCCTAAAGTACTTACTCTGTTTACAGGAAGCCTGAGTGTGTCTCTCCCAGTTTGCTCCTAAACCTCTGGAGACTCCTTCATAAAACCCTTTATGGGCGTCGCTGCTCTGCCTTCCCCTTATATGGTGCTGTTCTGACTTTCCCTCTGATTCTCTGCTCCACGTGGGTGAGCCTGTCCAGGTCCATGCCTCCAGGCAACACATGTCTACTGATTCCTTGAAAACCTCCACCTTCAGCCTAGGCTGCTCCACTCTCACCAGACCCTAAAACCCAGCTGCGAGTTAGCTCCACACGTGTGCAGGCTTAAACGTCATCTTCCCGGTTCCCACGGAGTGTCTCGCCTTTGGATTCCTTATCTGGGGCACCAAGACACGAAAAGCACATCTAGACAATTGGCATTTACTGCCTCTGCTTCATTTCCACCAGTTATCAAGGCGGTGCCTTCTTCATAGCTGGCAAATCAGTTCCCGCCTCACTGTCGCCCTTCTTGCGTTATCATTTCCACCAGTATTTTGGTTAAATTCAACAAGGGTCCACCTTTCCCGACTGTCCCTAGCTCATTCATTTTTCCATCTATTGTTAGACTGATGTTTCTTTAAAAACATATAAGGGCATTTCACTTCCTGCCGAGACTGCCTGTCATGCCCTCCAGACTTCCCGGTTAGGCCTTCCCTCAGCAGTTCTGCCTTTGTTCCTAGAACAGCTGCCTTCTCTCCAGCTGTGCTGATTCACCTGCTGCTCACACTGCCTGCCTGGACTCCACTTCTGCGCCTTCCCCAACCCTGCTCTCACTCCCCAGTCAGTCTCTGTGTGTCACGTGTCTGCTTCCTCCTCTAGACGCACACTCTGAGGGCAGAGGCAAGGTCTGTCCTACTCACCATTTGTCATATCTGTCGGAGTACCCTGCGTGTAGCAGGGGCTCGATAAACACTGGTTAAATGAATGATTCTCTAAAAGGAGAAGTCACTGTTTTTCACGGCATCCAGTAAAGCTTTTACCTATGAAAGATGAATGCTGAATGTACAGGTTTTACTTTGATTTCAAGATCCTTGGCGTTGAAAACTACTTCAATTCTCAATCCATATTTCATGCTATAATCATATCAATGGTAGCTGCTGTTATATGGCATAAATTTAACATGGAAAACAGAGAGTACAGCGTAGTTTGCAAGAGATGGGCTTTTTAAAAATATCAATTTATTTATTTTAATTGAAGGCTAATTACTTTACTATATTGTATTGATTTTGCCATACATCAACATGAATCTGCCACGGGTGTACACGTGTTCCCAATCCTGAACCCCCCACCCACCTCCCTCCCCGTACCATCCCTCTGGGTCATCCCAGTGCACCAGACCCAAGCATCCTGTATCCTGCATCGAACCTGGACTGGCAATTCGTTTCATATATGATACACAAAAATAAACTCAAAATGGATTAAAGATCTAAACATAAGACCATAAGACCAGAAACTATAAAACTCCTAGAGGAGAACGTAGGCAAAACACTCTCTGACATAAATCACAGCAGGATCCTCTATGACCCACCTCCCAGAATATTGGAAATAAAAGCAAAAATAAACAAATGGGACCTAATTAAAATTAAAAGCTTCTGCACAACAAAGGAAACTATAAGCAAGGTGAAAAGAAAGCCTTCAGAATGGGAGAAAATAATAGCAAATGAAGCAACTGACAAAGAACTAATCTCAAAAATATACAAGCAACTCCTGCAAGCTCAATTCCAGAAAAATAAACGACCCAATCAAAAAATGGGCCAAAGAACTAAGCAGACATTTCTCCAAAGAAGACATACAGATAGCTAACAAACACATGAAAAGAGATGGACTTTGAATCAGATAAATTCAAACCCAGGTATATGGCTTTGAATCCTGGCTCCAACCGTTTGGCTTTGTGGCCCCTTGCCTATGGCTTCTTTATCTGTGCAATGGGATAATAACAACACTCATCTCATAGGGTTATTTTAAAGACTAAATGACTTGATATAACCTATATCAAGTGCATAGTGCTTTATCTTAATAATTTTTCACATGGGTGAAAAATGGAAGTGCTGACTGCTATATAACAGAGGTAGCTCAACCTGCTACTCTGTGACAACCTAGAGGGGTGGGATGGAATGGGGAGTGGGAGTGAGGGAGGTCCAAGAAGGAGGGGACACATGTATACTTATGGCTGATTCACGTTGTTGTATGGCAGAAATCAACACAACTGTAAAGCAATTATCCTCCAATTAAAATTTTTAAAAAATTAGAAACATTCACAAGGATGTTTGTAGCTGCTTTAGTCACAATTACCAGATATCTGCAAACAACCATGATGTCCTTCAGAGAGGGAATCGATAAATTTACTGTGGTGCATCCAGACAATGGAATACTATTCATAGCTAAAAAGAAATTCAGGGACTTCCATGGTCTGGTGGTTAAGAGTGTGCTTGCCAGTGCAGGGGAAATGGGTTCAGTCCTTGGTGGGAGATGATCCCACACGCCTTGGAGCAACTAAGCCCACACACCATAACTACTGAAGCCGGGAGCCTAGAGCCTCTGCTCAGGAACAAGAGCAACTAAGCCCACAAGCCCGCAGGCCATAAGTATTGAAGCCGGGAGCCTAGAGCCCCTGCTCAGGAACAAAAGCAACTAAGCCCGCAGGCCATAAGTACTGAAGCCGGGAGCCTAGAGCCCCTGCTCAGGAACAAGAGCAACTAAGCCCACACGCCATAACTACTGAAGCCGGGAGCCTAGAGCCCCTGCTCAGGAACAAGAGAAGTTACCACAACTAGAAGCCTGCACACACAACTAGAGAGTAACCCCCACTCGCCACAACTAGAGAATGCTCTCACATAGCTACAAAGACCCAGTACAGGCAAAATCAAAAGAAATAACTATTAAGCCAGGAAAGGCATGGAGGAACCTTACATGCATAGTACTGAGAAGAGTGAGAAGCCCATCTGAAAAGGCTCTATGCTGTATGATTCCAACTCTGTGACATTCTGGGAAAGGCAAACTATGGGGACAGGGGAGAGATCACTGGTTATCAGGGGTTAGCAGGGGGTGGGGGACGAATACACAGGTAGAGCACAGAAGATTTTTAGGGCAGATTTTTACATACTCTGTATGACAGCATAATGGTGGAACATGCAGTATGTCCAAACACATGAAATGCACAACACCTAGAGTGAACTCTAAAGTAACCTATGGGCTCTGGATGATAACAATGTGTTAATGTAGGTTCATCCTTGGGAATAACTGTCCATCTGCAGGTAGTATTGATCGTGAGGGAGGCTATGCTAGTGTGTAGGGGGGTACATGGGAAATCTCTATACCTCCCTCTCAAATTTGTGGTAAACCTAAAACTGCCCTAAAGAATAAAGTCTTTTAAAAGTAGAACAAGAAACACTGAAGTTTGGAATTGTGAAATTTCCATGGTCAGTTCACAACAGGTAAAAATCAGCTAGTTCAGTCAAGTGCAGTTTCTAGGACAACATCCTATAACCCAGTCACACTATACTGCTTGGATGTGTACATGCGTGCTAAGTCATTCCAGTAGTGTCTGACACTTTGCTACCCCATGAACTGTATCTGCCAGGCTCCTGTGTCCATGGGATTCTCCAAGCAAGTATAGTGGAGTGGGTAGCCATGCCCTCCTCCTGGGGGTCTTCCTGACCCAGGGATTAATGTACATTTCTCATGTCTGCTGCATTGGTAGGCAAATTCTTTACCACTATGCCACCTGGCTACTTGATCACAAACTTCTGTGCACAGCAACAGCTCTGATACAGGTAAAGGGCTCAAGTGAGAGCTTTGTGTGCATTTAATGAATCCAAGGTGCTCTGCCAGATAAGGATGGGGCAAAAGAAAGTGTAACCAGCAAAGTCTCAAGTAGGTGAAAGAAAGGCCTGGAATGTCACCCTGCCTGTCTGAGCCAGACTTTGAGGACAGTCAGAGTAGACTGCATGGAGCCCTTGAAGAGGTGGAGAGGAGATAAAAGTTTTCTGGGTGTCCAGCAGGAAGCGAAACCAAGACCCTGTGCTTTCAGAGCCCAGTTTCCCAAGGGTGATAGCCCAGAATCTGTAGAACTCAGAGTCTCACCCCAGATGCCTGGGTTCAAATTCCAGCTATGCCACTGCTGTACACAGGGCCTCTGCTGTATGACTTAATCTTAGCACCTCAATTTCCCTGCATGTAAAATGGAGTTGTGAGCCTTACATGAATCAGTAGAGACGAATTTCTTAGAACTATGGTGGGTATCATGGCATCCAGTCCCATCACTTCATGGCAAATAGATGGGGAAACAGTAGCTGACTATTTTTCTGGGCTCCAAAATCACTGCAGATGGTTTTTGCAGCAATGAAATTAAAAGACACTTACTCCTTGGAAGGAAAGTTATGATCAACCTAGACAGCACAGTGAAAAGCAGAGAGATTACTTTGCTAACAAAGGTCCATCTAGTCAAGGCTATGGTTTTTCCAGTGGTCATGTATGGATGTGAGAGTTGTACTGTGAAGAAGGCTGAGCGCTGAAGAATTGATGCTTTTGAAGTGTGGTGTTGGAGAAGACTCTTGGGAGTCCCTTGGACTGCAAGGAGATCCAACCAGTCCATCCTAAAGGAAATCAGTCTTGGGTGTTCATTGGAAGGACTGATGTCGAAGCTGAAACTTCCAATACTTTGGCCACCTGATGCGAAGAGCTGACTCACTGGAAAAGACCCCTGATGCTGGGAGGGATTGGGGGCAGGAGGAGAAGGGGATGACAGAGGATGGGATGGCTGGATGGCATCACTGACTCAATGGACATGAGTTTGAGTAAACTCTGGGAGTTGGTGATGGACAGGGAGGCCTGGCGTGCTGCGATTCATGGGGTCGCAAAGGGTCAGACACGACTGAACGACTGAACTGAACCGAACTGATGGAGGGTATGTAGGAAGTTCCATGTACACATTGGCTCAGCAGTCCTCAACCTTTTTGGCACCAGGGACTAGTTTCATGAAAGACAATTCTTCCACAGACCGGGCAGCAGTGGGGGAGGAGCGGGAGATGGTTTCAGGATTTATGATGCCACTGCTGAGGGGAGCAGAGGCGGGGCTCAGGTAGTAAGGGAGTGATGCGGAGCGGCTGCAGTACCCGTGGAGCTTGGCTAGCTCTCCTGTTGCTCACCGCCTGCTCTGCAGCCTGGTTCCTGACAGGCTCCAACAGGTACTGGCCCATGGCCTGGGGGTTGGGGCCCTGTGTTAGCTGTTTCTATTATCCTTTGCTGGGGAGAGAGAAATAAGAGATGAAAATATGGCAGGATGTAGGGGATGGAAAGTGTCACCACGGGAACAGGTTATATGGCTTGGATTTGGAAATGACTCTTACATTTTTGAGACCTGGTCTTCCACAGGAAAGTGCACTCTACTTACACATCCGCCTGACATGTGTGATTAAAAAAAATCATGACAATGAGCACTGAATGAAATGGATGGTTTCTCATTTGGTCAGATGATGCTCATCCATATCTGGAGGTGAGAGTTCCCTTCATCTCGGCTGAAGTCTGCGGCAGCCACCATAAAGGTCATGCCCTCACTCCCATGAGGTCAGCTCAATTCAGGGCTTATTCAGTCTTGTTTTAGGAGTAGTTATAGTCGACAAGAAATCTAGCTCTATAACCCTCAAGAGAATCAAAACAACAAAATGACCATCAAAGGGCACATATCTAGACGAGAGACTTAAAAACCCTTCTACAAAAATTGAAGTAAAAACAAGAGGCAGACTGGATAACTCACAGCAGCCTTGACATTGATCCTGGGCCATCAGGGAAAAGTCACACAATATTTAGTGTATTTTGCATAAATGACAGGGAATTGTTAATTGATTTGAGAAAAATGTGTCTGAAGTAATATTTTATTGTTAAGGTGATAAACATTTACCTAGAAAATTCACTTAGGCAAATAGCAGGGTAAAGGCAACCAAAAGGAAGAGTTAGTATGGCATTCAGTTAATAAGGAGGGCCCTGCCTGGCCTTAAATTCCTGCTCATCCACCAGGGACTTACAGCTCTGTGACTCCAAGAAATTACTTAACCTCTGTGGGCCTCAGTTCTTTCATCTGTGAAATGGGGACAGTACAGGTAGATGCCTTATAGCTTTGTTAGAATTATATTAATATCAGTTAATGTATGGAAGCAGAATGGTCCTGGCACAGGGCAAGCCCCCATAAACATTTGCTTTTATTGTTGTTACTGTTACCAGATATGAGATCTTGGCCAAGTTACTGAAACTCAGTCAGTTCCATCATCTGTGAGCTGGAGATACAACCCAGCCTCATCCCAGGGTTGTGTAAGGATTAAATGAATACAGCAAAGTGCCTGTAATAGTAAATCCAAACTAACATCAGAGGTAACAAATTAAAATGAAGACTATTTGTGAAAACAGTGGTTTTTTTTTTTTTNTTTGTGAAAACAGTGTTTTTTTTTTTTTTCATTTTATGTCAGTGTTTGTCATTTGTGAACCAAAGTCAGTGAATACAGGTAAATGACTTCAAATAAGCATGACAAGCTCTTCAAGCTGATGTAGTAGTAATATTACCAATAACAGTATTTAGAAAAACTGTCATAATAACAACTGAGCTAGCTACCGACAGCTTGTTTTGATTTGTTTTGTTTTGGGCCCTACCATGCAGCACAGGGTAATCTTAGTTCCCAAACCAGCTATCGAACTTGGACCAACAGCCGTGAAAGTGCTAATCTTTGGACCAGGGAAGTCCCCTAGACGATTTTAAAAGAGTTTATTTTTATTTAATCCTGGCTACCATCTTATAATGGGGATATTATTGTTTCTGTTTTCTTGTAAATGAGGAAACTGATATCAGAGAGGCCCAGGGACTTTCTGAGGTCACTCAGCGGGCAAGTAGACACCAGGTCTCCTCCACCCCTGCTGCATCCCAGTCATGTAACAAGATTTCACCTCCCCAAGCCTGTTAGCACCCATCAGTGGAGACCACGGCATTCATACGACGTGCGTATGCGCGTGCATGGGCTACACTTGACACCAACGTCAATACTCATCTTTCCTGTAGGAAGTGTTATCGTCCCCTTCGTGTGTATTTGAGGCAGCTCATATTTAACACGGATATCTGACCTATTTTGTGGCTTCCATGTGTTTCTAAAGAGACTAACTAGATGCTGGTCAGCTAGGGCAGGCATGTCCTTTTCGAGAGCTTTTTCATGATCTTTATTCTCCATCTATAAACAGTGGTCCTCCAGTTACCCCTGGAGCTTCCCAGTCGCTTTCACCTGGGATTTGTGTGTGCATTCATTCATCAGCAATCATTTACTGAGCACTTCCATTCTGTTATAAACCCGCGGTGCTGCGCTGGATGCTGTGGAGGAGCAAACTCTGTCACTCACATCCCCGGATGCTGCTGCTGCTGCTAAGTCGCTTCAGTCGAGTCCGACTCTGTGCAACCCCAGAGACAGCAGCCCGCCAGGCTCCGCCGTCCCTGGGATTCTCCAGGCAAGAACACTGGAGTGGGTTGCCATCTCCTTCTCCAATGCATGAAAGTGAAAAGTGAAAGTGAAGTTGCTCAGTTGTGTCCGACTCTTAGCGACCCCATGGACTGCAGCCCACCAGGCTCCTCCGTCCATGGGATTTTCCAGGCAAGAGTACTGGAGTGGGGTGCCATTGCCTTCCCCACACATCCCTGACTAGTATATAGTAAACCAAAGGAGCCAGATATGCATCTTTATGGAATTATTGCCGGAAATCTGCCTCTTTGTTAAGAGCTTCAAGGCATGGAGATAAGAGAAAATTCCCTTGAGATGGATGAGCCTTCCAGGCATTTTAGCACTAATCTGACCCTTCAGTCCAGGAAAAACGGGTCTGGGCCCAGGTCTGAGGGGAGCTCTTGGGAGCTGAGGCTTCATCTCTCAAGACACTCATGGACCTCCTTATGTTTTGTTTTTATGCTGAGAGAGACGGGAAGCCCATGAAGGCTCAATTGGTCAGTTTTGTACCAAAAAAAAAAAAAATGCTTTTGATGCTATGCAGAGAACAGCCTTGTTGTTGGGAAGAGAGAGAAACTGGAGGTTGGGAATCCATTTAGGAAGTGGTTCCTGCAGGGGGCGGTGATGCAGATGAGCGTATAAGTGGTGAGGTTGCAGAGATGCAGGCAGACAGGAGCCACACTGAGTAGAAAGATAGAGACTAATGAGTGAGGGCCTGAGGAAGAGGAAGTGTCATTTTCCCCAAGTTCATGCCCAAGGGCTGCTCTTGATTTGAGACTATTTGAGACTCTTGTTTCAAGTGTTGGCTATAGCCCAGGAGGTCAACATCAGCTGTCCAGCCCAGCTCATCTGCTCCCTGTTACTCCCAACCCCACCCCACCCACCACCCCATGCTCCAGATCCATCACACACACCTTTCCAGAGCTCTTTCATCAGCCCCCACTGGGCTTTCTTTCCCTTAAACTCATTCAGTTTATAACCTCCTTAAGAAACTAATTTTCTCTGCTTTTTGACATTTCTAGTGTTCCTATTTACTTCCATGCATTAGGCTGAACTATAAGAAATTGTTCTTTTTTTTAAGGCCCAAATATCAGCAGTTGCAACCCACTCCAGTACTCTTGCCTGGAGAATCCCATGGACGGAGGAGCTTGGTGGGCTACAGACCACGGGTCGCAAAGAGTCAGACACAACTGAGCGACTTCACTTTCACTTTCATGTTGCTTAACCTCCACATTTCTGATTGCCTGTACATGCTGAGTTATGGACAGATGCTTTTGAAGCCTCCAGCAGTGTCTTGTGCACAGAGCACAAAAAATTAAATATGCACTTAATAAAGAAATATGATTACATGAAGCAGTTTTATTTTGTGGCTCAGAATAATTCAGTGCTGCTGTTTGTTATGAACATCGATGTGTTCATCTGGTATTCTCCTTATTCTTTGAGGGTCTGGTTGGTTGGGCTGAATGCACACTCACTTATTATCGTGATTTATTTCCATGAAGGCTGACTTTGTGGGGGAAGGCATTTTTTTTTTTTTTACCATGTCTTATTCAATACAGTAGCCTCAGTGTCTGCCATATAAGAAGAGATCAAAAATTGTTTCCTGAAGGAATGAATGAATATCATTGTCACCTTTCTCTGTCATGCAGTATCAGAATTGAATGCAATCTTACTACGTTTGGAGGTCAGTGAATAAAGAGAAATTTGATGTGCTGCTTTAGTTGTTTTTATCGACTGGTTAATATGAATTCTTTCTTCAAACCACCTGGACCTTTTTCCCTTTACAGTGTCACTACTCAGTACGTGGGTCTCAGGCTCACTTTCTCTAACAGAGGCATCTTCTGCGCTGTGTCACAAGTAGGCCTGTGTGAGCAGCCACAAGTGCACAGGCACAAGTGCCACGCAGGGCCAGTTGAGGGGACCCATGGGAGCTCTATCCTATCTGTAGCATTGTCCTTTGTCACAAAAGGCTTACTAATAAAATGGGAAATAACGCTTGAAAATAGGAAAATGACACTGATGTCTGTTGTCATATATTCCTGTTAACTTTTTAAAAATTGGGATATAATTGCTTTACAATGTTGTGTTCCTACTGTTCAGTAAAGGGAATCAGCTGTATATATACATATATGCCCGCCCTCTTGGACCTCCCGTTCGCCCCACCCCACCCCTCTAGGTCATCACAGAGCAGCGAGCTGAGCTCCCTGTGCTGCACAGCAGCTTCTCACTAGCCAGCTAATTTACTCATGGCGGTGTATATGTGAAACAGCACTCAGTCCGCCTTGGGTTAGATTCACCAGAAGATGAAGCAGACACTTACAGTCGTGTCTAACCTATGATGTTGTTTAGGCGCTCGCTCGTGTCCATTCTTTTGCTGCCCCATGGAGTGTAGCCCGCCAGGCCCCGCTGTCCATGGGGTTCTCCAGGACACTGGAGTGGGTTGCCGTGCCCTCCTCCCTGGGTCTTCCTGACCCAAGGATGGACCCCGTGTCTCCTGAATGTGCAGATTCTTTACTGCTGAGCCGTCTAACCTCTAGCAGTTGCTCAGGAAACATTCAGAGGAATAAGCGGGAGGCAGTCAGGATGCTCTTCTTATTTTTGGTTCTTTTATCCCCCAGGCGCTTGTTTAAACAAAAAGCAGAAGGTTGTTTAAAGAACAAACTCTGCTAGGGAAGGTGTCAAGTCTGCTGACCCGGGAGCAAGGCCCTGACAATACTTGCCTTTCACTGACGCCGCTTCAGCCAATGGCAGTCCTGTTATAACTGCACCTTTGGCACCATGTGGTGGTTAAAACTCACCACCTGCCTGGTTCTCATGAGTGAGCCTGGATGAATAGGTGCACGTTTGTAAGCACACCAAAGCCCAGGAGGTGCAGTTACGCAAGCATCGCTTGTTGTATGTCAGCCTTTGCTCTCATCTAAGGGCCAGTGTCAACAAAGTCTCCTTTTCCGTCTCCCTCTGAGTTGCCTTTAATATTTAGACCCTGAAGGTGAGCTGGACTTCGTTCTGCTTCTCTTCCTAAAAGCACCTTATGGCCTCAGACACATTTTCCCTCTCTGAGCCTCTGTTTCTTCCTGTGTTTGACGAAAGGTGCTGAATCCTGATTGGCACCAGGGGACCTAAAGGTCCATTTTGCTTGTCCTAGACCGGTGTCTTGTTTTGCTTCATTTAAACAATATATTTATTTTATTTACTTGGCTGGTCTGGGTCTTAGTTGCAGCTTACAAATCCTTAGTTATGATATGTGGAATCTAGTCCCCTGACCACTGATCGAACCTAGGCCCCCTGTACTGGAAACATGGAGTCTTAGCCACTGGACTAGCCCCTGTTCTGCTTCATTTTTAATGTGCTTTTGAAAACCTTTAAGGAGGATGTACCTTCTCAGGCCTCGCTCCTGCTTGGTCTTCTACTCTGCAGTGTCATTCATTTAAAGGTGTTCCTGAGCCTGGAAGGGGAAGGTGACATACCCCTGATACTACATGTTCCAGGAGGGCCTTTCTTGTGATAACTGTCTGTTCTGCCAACTCCACCCATATTTCCCACTGAGGAACCAGAACAATATGATACAAGAATCAAGTCCACAGTTTAGAGACTCCCTTTGTGAGCTACAGTAGGTGTGAACAAGTCCTCTTTTTTAACAGTTCTTTTGCTTTTTGATCACTATTAAAATTTCTGGGTGTGTTTTATTTTCCAGTGGTTTGTCCAACATAACCTGATGCTTTCTGTGCAGTATTTATAATTTTCCAAAGACCAAGCTCCTATATCTGTGAGGTTAAGTATAATTATTCTTTGTAAAAAGAAGTGCATTGTCTATTCTCAGAGCACTTTACTAAAATAAACTGCTCAAGTGGCCAATACACTGGTTTTTCTTGACTGTGCCATGTGGCTTGGGGTCGGGATCTTAGTTCCCCAACCAGCGACACAGTGGGAGCACGGAGTACTAGCCACTGGACCACCAGGGAAGTCTCCCAATGCACTTTTAATGTTTATTTTGAAATAACTTGAGAATCGCATAAAAGCTGCAAAAATCGTGCAGTGAGTTCCCATGTACCCTCCACTCAGCTTCCTCTAACGTTAGCAGCCTGTGGCACCGTGATACAGTTGTCAAGATTGAGAAAATATCATTTAACCAGTACATTTGAACACATTTTCCTTATTTCTAGTTGGTCTATGTGAATTATATCTTTTTTGAATCCTATCCTCTTTTATGGAGAAGGGAATGGTAACCCACTCCAGTATTCCTGCCTGGAGAATCCATGGCCAGAGGAGCCTGGTGGGCTACAGGGCATGGGTTCACAGAGAGCTGGACACGAGTGAGCAACTAACACACACACACAGTTTAGCCACTTTTTTTTCTCAAAGTTTTAAAGGGACTTTAAGAAAAATATGTGTATAAGTAAAGGAACTGGAGCAATGATTTTTCACTTTGGATTTCCAGCTGTTTGTGGGACTGAAAGTTCTCTGTTTTTAATACCTCCCTGAGCACAGACAGACTGCATCTTGACATCTGACATGGAGGTTAGCCGTCGTCCCGCCAAGGAAAGAAGGAAAGACTTCTGCTGTTGGCACAACCCCTTTTGTTATAGGGGTTCACTATACTTCTCAAAAATAATAAACTCTTAGTTTATTATTAGTTATGCCAAACTCTTACATCTGTTATGTTCTAAGTACTGTTTTTTTGTTTGTTTTTTTTTAAACTCTTTCCTGATAGCTCAGTTGGTAAAGATCTGCCTCCAGTGCAGGGGACCCCAGTTCGATTCCTGGGTTGGGGAGATCTGCTGGAGAAGGGCTAGGCTACCCACTCCAGTATTCTGGCCTAGAGAATTCCATGGACTGTATATGTATAGTCCATGGGGTTGCAAAGAGTCAGACATGACTGAACGACTGGTAGCTCAGCTGGTAAGGAAGCTGCCTACAATGCAGGAGATCCTGGTTCAGTTCTTGGGTTGGGAAGTGCCCCTGGAGACGGGATAGGCTACCTACTCCGGTATTCTTGGGTTTCCCTGGTGGCTCAGATGGTAAAGAATCTGCCTTCACGCGGGAGACCTGGGTTCAATGCCTGGGTTGGGATGATCCCCTGGAAGAGGGCATGGCAATCCACTCCAGTATTCTTGCCTGGAGAATCCCTATGGACAGAGGAGCCTGGCGAGCTACAGTTCATGGGGTCACAAAAGAGGCGGACATGACCAAGTGACTAAACACAAGCATAAGAGGCAGTGAGTAAAATGCAATAGTTTACAAAGATGCAACCTAAGTGATTAGAAGGAAAACTTCTATTTGTGGGATTTGAAGATGTTTCCCGAAATGAATCAAATGAGGCCATGTAAGGATCTCTCAAGCAGTTAAGCAACTGGGGAATAACAAAGAATTCCAGGCAGAGAACCTGAAAATCAGGTCACAGATACTTACCATGTTGTTCAATTAGTGGGCTTACATTTGTACAATTTACATTAATTACAATCAATTTTACTGTGGCATGGGCATTTCTCTGTCATATGTGTTTGCCCTGCAAGTACTAAGTGAGGTGTGTGTCTCTGACGTCTTTCTTTTAGTACTAACCCAAATTTCAGACGACAACAGGAGATAGGAATTACTTTTGAGAGTTTCTTTTTAAAAATGGGTTTAAAATTCAAAAATGAGTCAGAACTGTGATTATGCCCATAATTGACTAGGGCTGAGAACCCCAGACCATTTGACTATCCTGTAAAGTATGGAATGCTTTGTCTCTCTGATCTGAGTTAATATTTGGGTTCCATGGCTGATAGGTACAGAGGAAAGATATGAATGTTTCTGTTCTTAAAGTAATATGCACTTGTACTATGTTGCTTGGGTTGTGTCCGACTCTTTGCAACCCAATGGGCTATAGCCCGTCAGGCCCCTCTGTCCATGGGATTCTCCAGGCAGGAATACTGGAGTGGGTTGCCATTTCCTTCTCCAGGGGACCTTGCTGACCCTGGGATAGAACCCACATCTCTTATGTTTTCTGCATTGGCAGGTGTATTCTTTACCACCAGTGCCTCCTGGGAAGCCCAGTATGCACTTGTATTTTATATATAATCTTTCATTTCTATAACCTATTCCCCCTTTTAAGAAAAAAATACTTAATTTCATCTTTTCCATTTAGAATTAAAGGAAAGTCCCCATATGAATACATGTATTTGTGTAGCAAGTATTATAATCTCTGGCCTCATGTATAAAATAAATATCAGAAAATGAGTGGTTTTCTATTTTTATTTTTAGCACAGGAAACTTAAAAAAATGAAATGTACAGAGAACCCAGAGAAATAGGATTTTAGGGTCTCGGTAAAGAGCCCACACCCAGCAACTCTCACCCTCCCCTGGTTGTCCTAGAACTGACAACGACTGAGTTAGGCCTTTCAGGCACCACACGGAGGGCAGTGGTTTTCAGAGAGTCACCTAGCATCACTGTGAAAGCAATGTTGTTAGTTACCAGTCACCTAGAACAGTGCTAGTCAGGGGGTCTTTCGGACTAGTATGTCCACGAGAGAGAAGTACAGAATTGAGAGCAAGCACTGGGAAGTATTTATGGCAATTTGACATCGCCATGCTGTCCGAGCACATGATCACTGATGGACTTACTTTGCCGAATAAGATACGTCGCTCAGTCAGAAGTGTTGGCCCATAATAAATTGGAAATTTAAAAAAAACAACTTTATGGGTAATTTGAGAAACACTGCTCACGAATATTATCTTATTTGTTGTTGTTCAGTCCCTAAGTTGTGTCCAATTCTTTGCTGGACTGTAGCATGCCAGGCTTCCTTGTCTTTCACTATTTCCCGGAGTTGGCTCAAACTCATGTCCACTGAGTCGGTGATGATATCTAACCATCTCATCATCTGCAGCCCTCTTCTCCTTTTGCCTTCAATCTTTCCCAGTGTCAGAGTCTTTTCCAATCAGTCAGCTCTTGCATCAGGTGGCCAAAGTATTGGAGCTTCAGCTTCAGCATCAGTTCTTCCAATGACTGTTCAGGGTTGATTTCCTTTGATCTCCTTGGTGTCCAAGGGACTCTCAAGAGTCTTCTCCAGCACCACAATTTGAGGACTCTAATTTTCTTCCTAAAGGTTGACTAAGTTAGATCAGGGGTACCAGTCTATGGCTTATTAGGAACTGGGCTGCACAGCAGGAGGTGAGCTGCAGACAAGCAAGTGGAAGCTTCATCTGTATTTACAACCACTCCCTATTGCTCACATTGCTGAGCTCTGTGTCCTGTCAGATCAGCAGTTGCATTAGATTCTGATGGGAGCCCGAACCCTAGTGTGAACTGTGCATGTGAGGGATCTGGGTTGTGTGTTCCTTATGAGAATGTAATGCCAGATAATCTGATTCCATATTATACTGTTTAATTATTTCATTATATATGACAATCTAATAATAATGGCTTAAAACTCAACATTCAGAAAACGAAGATCATGGCATCTAGTCCCATCACTTCATGAGAAATAGATGGGGAAAAAGTGGAAACGGTGTCAGACTTTATTTTTGGGGGCTCCAAAATCACTGCAGATGGTGATTGCAGCCATGAAATTAAAAGACGCTTACTACTTGGAAGAAAAGTTATGACCAACCTAGACAGCATATTCAAAAGCAGAGACATTACTTTGCCAACAAAGGTCCGTCTAGTCAAGGCTATGGTTTTTCCTGTGGTCATGTATGGATGTGAGAGTTGGACTGTAAAGAAAGCTGAGTGCCCAAGAATTGATGCATTTGAACTGTGGTGTTGGAGAAGACTCTTGAGAGTCCCTTGGACTGCAAGGAGATCCAACCAGTCCATTCTGAAGGAGATCAGCCCTGGGATTTCTTTGGAAGGAATGATGCTAAAGCTGAAGCTCCAGTACTTTGGCCACCTCATGCGAAGAGTTGACTCATTGGAAAAGACTCTGATGCTGGGAGGGATTGGGGGCAGGAGGAGAAGGGGATGACCCAGGATGAGATGGCTGGATGGCATCACTGACTTGATGGACGTGAGTCTGAGTGAACTCCGGGATTTGGTGATGGACAAGGAGGCCTGGCGTGCTGCAATTCATGGGGTCGCAAAGAGTCAGACACGACTGAGCGACTGAACTGAACAGAACTGAATAATAATGGAAATAAAGTTCATAATAGATGTAATATGCTTGAATCATCCTGAAACCATCCTCCCACCCGAGTCCATGGAAAAATTGTCTTTCACAAAATTGGTCCCTGGTGCCAAAAAGGTTGGGGACTACTGGGTTAGGTCATTCCTGAGTATGTTCAATAGTATCATAACATTACAAATACTTATCAATCCATTTGGTTTACAAGGGAGTTTTATGAAAGAGTTTTGAACTAAAGGGATAATTACATTGGTTTTTTAAAATAAATTTTATTTATTCATCAATTTGTTAATTTTTTTGTTTAATAAACATTTACTGTTGCCTACCATGTGTCTGGTGAACACGGGAGGCCCAATACTGTGTCATGGCATTGTCGGGCCATCATCATGCTTTTGGCCCAGGTCTGCGATGTGGGGAGTATTTGCAGTGGGCTCTGAGGAGGATCAGCAGACTCCGGGCTTGGGAGTCATGGGGGGCTCTAGTTCCAAAATTAACAATTGTTAGAAAGCAAATGCTTCCCAGGTGGCATTTTGGTAAAGAACCCGCCGGCAACGCAGGAGATTCGGGTTCAGTCCCTGGGCTGGGAAGATCCCCTGGAAGAGGAAATGGCAACCCACTCCAGTATTCTTGTCTGGAAAACCCCCCATGGACAGAATAGCCTGGCAGGCTACAGTCCATGGGGTTGCAAAGAGTCAGACATGACAGCAAATAAGCATACTGCGCACAAAAACAAATAATTTGTGAATTTTGGTAAAAATGCCTGAGCCACTTGTTACAGATTGTAGCACAAATACTTGTTGATTTCACACACTGTGCTTACCCTGTGCCGTTTGTCTGGTGTGTGGGGATAAAGTGGACGTGGTCCCTGCCCACATGGGGCACAGAAACCAGTGACTGGCTAGGAGTTCTGATGTCGATGAGCCCCATGAGGGGCCGAAACGGTGGAGTGGTGAGAGTGTGTGGTGAATGGGCTGCTGGGGAGTCCTCAGCAAGGAGGGGACATATGAGTTGAGACTAAATGACCCGAAGAAGCCTGTGGGCAGAGGAGAAGGGAGACCTGGAAGGACTCAGAGAAGTCAGTCTGAGCAGGAAAGAGGTTAGCCTGGCAGTTGGCAGCCGCGGCCCCACCTCTGCTCCATGTGCAGCTGCAGCCTGACCCTTGAATCCCCATCAGCCACACTGATCCATGGGGGATGTGGACGTCCACAGAGGCCTGTCTCCAAGGCTGGTTTGTGCCCAGGTACTGGCTTCAGAGTTTTGCTTCTAGAAGCCAGCTTTGGGACCTTTTTGGGGAGAATTTTGTTTAAGCTACTGGAGTCTCTCTGCCCCAGTCAGCAGTGCCTGTGTCACAGAACCAAACTCAGGCCCACTGGCCCACGCACAGTGAAGCTAGTCCACCGACATCTAGCTACGGTGAGTGAAAACACTGGCTTAAGACTCAGCGTCCAGAAAACGAAGATCATGGCATCCTGCCCCATCACTTCATGGCAAATAGATGGGGAAACAATGGAAACAGTGACAGACTTTATTTTCTTGGTCTCCAAAATCACTGCAGATGATGACTTCAGCCATGAAATTAAAAGATGCTTACTCCATGAAAGAAAAGCTATGACAAACATAGACAGTGTATTAGAAAGCAGAGACATCACTTTGATGACAAATGTCCATGTAGTCAAAGCTATGGTTTTTCTAGTAGTCATGTGTGGATGTGAGAAGTCGATCATAAAGAAGACTGAGTGCTGAAGAGTTGATGCTTTCAAACTGTGGTGTTCGAGAAGACTCTTGAGGGTCCCTTTGACAGTAAGGAGATCAAGCCAGTCAATCCTGAAGGCAATCAATCCTGAATACTCATTGGAAGGACTGATGCTGAAGCACCAATACTTTGGGCACCTGATGTGAAAAGCCCACTCATTGAAGGAGACCCTGATGCTGAGAAAAACTGGAGGCAGGAGGAGAAGGGGACGACAGAGGATGAGATAGTTGGATGACATCACCGACCCAATGGACCCGAGTTTGAGCAAACTCTGGGAGACAGTGAAGGACAGGGAAGCTTGGCAGGCTGCAGTCTCCGGGGCTGCAAAGAGTCGGACATGACTGAGCGACTAAACGACAACAGGCTGTGGTGAGGACAGTGCAGCCTTTCCTGCAGGGCCCAGCAAGGAGTCCAGGCAGTTACTACGCAAAACCCCTGAACTTCCTGATGCCTTTTAGCAGAGCATTTTTATTTTATTTATTTTTAAACTTTTAATTTTGTATCAAGATATAGCCAATTAACAGACAATATTGTGATAGTTTCAGGTGAACAGCAAAAGACTCCATTATACATATACATGTATCCGTCCAGGCTGCCACGTAACACCCCGCAGAGTTCCATGTGCTGTACAGTAGGTCCCTGTTGGTTATCCATTTTAAACACAGCAGTGTGTAGGAAGGCCAGGCTGGGGCGTCCGTGGGTCTCAGGGTGTGAGATCAGCCCCTACGCAGTCGTGGTCGGTTGATGGTGAGGTCACAGGGCATTAACATCATCAGTCTTCAGGTGCCAGTGGGTGCTTGTGATCGTCAGCTAGTTAATTTCTTCTTTATTACATGGTTTTAGTATCTGTAAAGCAACTCAGGAAGTGTGCACCAGATGCTGTTGTCTAGGTACTTCAGAGAGGAGCTTCAGCAGAGGGTAGGTGGGAGGGGTCTGTCCCAGGAACGCCCCCAGGGCCCTGTTCCCTGCCCTGAAGGCTAGGATCTCCCTCAGGACCCATCAGCAGCCGCTCTTCCCTCAGGTTTAGATGCTGGCTCTGAGGCGCGCTCTGCCTGCAGGACTCTGGCCCTCACCTCGTCTCTGGGAAACACTAACTCAGAAAGTTGCTTCTAGAAAATGACTTAAGATGTGAACCGCCCTTCCCCCACCCATCAGTTCTGAATTATTGTTGTTGTTTAGTCTCCAAGTCGTGTCCAACTTTATGCCACACCAGGCTGCCCTGTTCTTCACTGTTTCCCACAGTTTGCTTAATTCCATGTCCACTGAGTCTGTGATGCTATCTAAATAGTGTTTGGTATAGTGTAATCATTTTTGTTCATTGAATAAGGGATTAAATTAAATATTTTATAGTATTTCCAACTTCTTGAATTTTTTTTTTTTTTCAGAATAGTTTCCATTTTAACAGCCACCAAGTGGAAAGGATTTTCTTTTTTGTCCTAAAGTCAATTGCCTGTTTCTTCTGATTCTGGTGAATTTGTTTACTGTTTAATTAAGAGAAATATTTCTAGAGAGTTATCTATTTTCACTCTTCCAGTTCACAGAGTAGAAACTAATCTTAAACTGATAAAACCATTAGAGGATTACTTCCTGTTCACCCACCAGTCAATAAAATCACAGAGATTAAACCACAGAATAAGACAAGACATTTAGCAGTAAGATTGTGGCAGATGTGGTCTTCTACCTTCAGAAACCCAAGAGCTTTTCCACACATTTTCACATGCTAATCACTGTTTCTAAAACAGGCTGGAGCTATGGTTTGAGCAGAGTTTGAAGCCAACAGGCCAGTGTATCTGTATGGAACTTTCCCTCTGTTCTTGAAGGAAAGGTGAAGTTAGATTATATTTATTTTGACTGGATTTCCATTTATTTTAGAACTTTTGGGGCATTTTAATATTTATATATGCAAAGCATTTGGATCTTTTGCTGTTGAAAAATTATGTACAGATCATTCATTCTTCCTTTTCCCCTCCCTACCCTGCCCTTTATTACTCCCTTTCTCCTTTCTTTCTTTTAAACAGATGCTAAAACAAATCTTTATCTGAATATCTCACAAAACATAGTTTAAAGTTCCTAAGTGGGTTTTTCTTTGTTTGTAGTAGAAGCCTATATCAGAGATAGCCTCTTTTATCTTGAGTAGTTTTCAATCTGAGATTGAACATAGTACACATTCAATAAATATTTGTTGAAAGAATAAATCCATGGTTTTAGGTCCTGGGCACAATCCTGAAATACTGTTATTGTACTTTCCTTGATGTGCATCTGTGATGAGAACCTTGGTCTTCAGCTCAATTCCAGCTGAACTATTTGTCACAAATATGCAACTATATTGGGAAAATAATTTTAAATCCTTAGATATACTGTCTTTGTTCATTTTACAGAATTAAATTTTGCTCGATTCTGTTGCAGTAAAACACCCATTGGCACATTCCTTTTGCCTCTAAGTACTTTTGAAACACTTGGATTTTGACCATCAATTCTATAATACATTAAGGCATGCATTTATAGGACAACAATGCATACTTTTTCATGCCTGAAAAACAGTCTGAAGTCAAGCACTAGCATTGAAGCACAACAGGAAAATTTTACATTCAATGTTTAATTTTGTAGGTTCCATGTAATCGAAAGTGTGGGTATCTTCAACTTTCTTTTGGTTTCTATTCTGGAAATGAAAACAACTTAATCAGAAATTGATTAAAGAAGGGTTTTATTAACAAATAAATTATTCTCCATTGTTGAACTCATACTAACCTTTTGAGTAGTGGTGGAAAGTGGTATTAAAGCTTATCCTAGGGAAGTGAAGTTGCTCCGACTCTGCGACCCCATGGACTGTAGCCTACCAGGCTCCTCCGTCCATGGGATTTTCCAGGCAAGAATACTGGAGTGGGGTGCTATTTCCTTCTCCAGGAGATCTTCCTGACCCAGGGATTGAGTCCGGGTCACCTGCATTGCAGGCAGGCACCACCTGATAAGACCCTAGGAAAGGGTGACCACAATGATGACAAAGTTTAATTCAGAAGAGTGAGGTGCCTACTGTCTTGTATTCCCAGGCTGGATGCCCCGCTGTCTGAACTGTTAAAAGCAAAGCTCAACTGAGTGCATTTTAAAGATCTTATTGGCTTTATTAATCAATTAATGAACTGGGCAGCATTCTATCTAGCAGATAGAAAGGAGCTCTGAGGGACCGTACAAAATGAAAGACTTTTATAGGCAGAGGAAGATAGGAACAAAGTTACACTAGTCAAAAAGCAGATCGGTTATTGCAACGTTACTTTTCCCAAAGAGGATGGAGGGTTTTATCAGGCTGCTTACCTAACTAGTGCTAATCAGGAGATTCCTGATTGGCTAGTTTAAATTTCCATCTTGGGGAAAGCTGAAATTGTAATTTAGTTTGGTTGACCCCAGGGTTAGCATGAATGACTCCATTTTGATTGTGAGTCCATTGTCTTGTTTTAAACAGTATGCTTAAGTGAGTTCAGGGACTGTGCAAGTCTGGCCCAGTTCTGGCAGAATAGGTTATGGCTGGAGTTGTCCCCACATGGGGATTCAGCCTGAAAGTTTTAGGCATTCTGAAAACCCAAGGATATTTTGTGTGTTGCCCTTGACACTGTAATGCATTTGGAAGTGCAATACATTTGGTGGAGCTTCCTCTGGAATTTTTAGGGACATGACCCACAATGAGAGAGGAGCTCCCAAAACTATCAGCGTGCTGTTAAGGAAACTTACCGAGAAACACAAGTAAGATGGCATAAAAGTGTCAGTGGGACACTTTTCCTGGCAAGCAGAAAAGTACTTGTTGGGGTAATGAGTCAGAATATTTGAAATCAAGAATGACTCAGAAAATATAGGCTTAGGTACTCCTATAATTGACTTCCCTTGTGGCTCAGACAGTAAAGCATCTGCCTACAATGTGGGAGACCTGGGTTTGATCCCTTGGTTGGGAAGATCCTCTGGAGAAGGAAATGGCAACCACTCCAGTATTCTTGTCTGGAAAATCCCATGGACAGAGGAGCCTGGTAGGCTTCAGTCCATGGAGTCGCAAAGAATCAGACACGACTGAGCAACTCACTCTCACTTTTCACTACTATAATTATAAACTATACCCTAAATGTATCCACAGGCCTTTGAATGATAAATAGTAAATGTTACTCATATTAACATTTTTATTATTGTATTAGAAGTAAATGTTAGTTTGTGCATATTTAAATAAATGTTTTAAGTGGATTTGCATTAATTGAGAATATTTTGGAGCACACAAGCCAACTAAAGTTTTTCCTTCCAGTTTACTTTGAAAGGAATGCGATGTTAATTCTGGGGCATTGATGGTTTACAATGCCTGATCAAGACAAAAAAGTGAAGGCCACTGAAAAATCAACTGATAAAAAACAGCAAGGAGTCACCACCAGGTAATACCATACTGAGGTTTTGCTTATTATTTGTGACCAGCAACCACAGTGTAGATCCTTGACAACTGCTACTCTGGGGTAGAGTCCTCACTGAAATGTTTGCCCTTTTCCAGAGTTCTAAGGAGATGTTTAGTTTGTATCTGTTTCAGTCTATAAAAGCAGGCCTCCAAGTGGCAAGGGTCCATGTTACTAGTGGGTAACACAACTAGTTCACCCAGAGTCTTCTGTCGGTTGACATTGTGTTATTCTTTCTTCTAGGGACTATTCAGATCTTAAAAGACTTCTGTGCCTTTTGAACGTTCAATCAAGCAAGCAACAGGTAGTGTTTTCAAAGAATGCGCATCCATTAATGACAGAGAAGTCATGTTTCCAAAGGATCCATTTAACATCTTATGAACGATACGTCTATTTTCCTTTGTTCTTTCATGTGTTCCATCTTTCTTCCAGTTGTTTCTCTCTCACCTGGTTCAGGGTCAGGAAGCGGGACTATGCAACCACAGCCTTTTCATTCCTCTGCTCTCATGCCTGGTGCTAACCTGCAAAGCGCATCAATATAGAAAGGATACGTTCTCCTATTGAATGCTCAGTGTCTGACCCTGCAGAGCTCTAGGGGAGTTGATTTCTCCAAAACACTGTGCATCCCGTTTTCCTTCTCCCCTTCCCTGCTTTTCAGGCTGCCTAACTGCTACAGCACCCCTCTTGATGCTGGCTGCAAAGTGTATCTCACCAAAAACAGGGGAAATGAAGGAGTGAGTTTTGACCATTTTTACAATAGCATCTTTTATTTTTTTTAATGGAAAGAATGGTACTGCCACTTGAATTTATCTCTAGACGTTTTTTTGGTTTAGCTTCTGTAAGACTTTGGAGAGGCGTGAGATTAGAGGCTATCTGTGAAGACTTGGGGAATAACACAGAAATGCTAATAGCAATAAAAACAGCAGATACTTATTTAGCATGGTCAGTTAGCAAATAACAGAGCTGGGATTTGAACCCTGGGAGCAAGATTCCAAAGTCTACTGTGGTAAACTTGTTTAAGCAAATTTGTTTATGAGTTTATGTGGTACTACAGCCCTACTGGCTTTTGTTGTATCTACTGAATTTACCAGAGAACTATAGCATTAAAGTTTTTTTATTGAAGTATAGTTGATTAATAATATTATATTAAATTCAGTTGTATAACATAGTGATTCACTCTTTTAAGATTATGCCCCATAAATCTTTTAAGATTTATATTCAGATATTGGTTATATTTCCTGTGCTGTATAATATATCCCATTAGCTTCTTTGTTTCATACATAGTAGTTTGTACCTTTTAATCCTCTACGCCTATATCTCCCCTCTCCATTCCCGTCTTCCCTCTGGTAACCACTAGTTTATTCTCTGTATCTGTGAGCCTGTTTCTGTTTTGTTATACAGTAAGTCCGCTTCAGTGAATGAGTTATGTTCCCAGAATGCATCCATAAGTCCAATTTGTTCGTAAGTCCAACGAAGTTAGCCTAGGTACCCAACTAACACAACTGGCTATATAGTACAGCACTGCAAGAGGTTTATAATACTTTTCACACAATTAATACATAAAATACAAACACACAAAAAGAAAGCATTTTAAATCACACAGTACAGTACCTTGAAAAGTGCAGTGGTACCAGCTACATCACTGCTGCTTTTACACTTGCTTCTAGACTTCCTGGGCTTGAAATAAAGATACTGTATTACTGTCCTCTATACAGTACTATACAAAAGCCCAACCAGTTGTAGAGGATGCATACCTGTGATAATGTATGCCAGACATGTGAAATAGCTTTACGTGATTGGACATGCAAACATACATTCACATTTTTGAAAGTTTGCAGCTTGAAGGTTTGTATATAGGGGACTTATTATATTCGTTTATTTTTTTAGAGTCCACATTAAAGTGGTAACGTATAGAATTTGTCTTTCTCTGATTTATTTCACTGAGGATAATAATTTCTAGGACCATCCATGTTGTTGCAAATGACAATATTTATTTTCCTTTACAACTGAGTGAATTGCATTGTGTGTGTGTGTGCGTGTGTGTGTATACATTAATCTGTTGATGGACACTTAGGGTGCTTTCATACTATGGCTACTGTAAATAATTCTACAATAAACATTAGGGTGTATGTAGCTTTTCAAATTAATGTTTTCATGTTCCTTGGATATGTACCCAGGAGTGGAATTTCTATATTATATGGTAGTTCTGTCTGTAGCTTTTTGAAGAATCTCCACACTGTTTTCCATGGCGGCTGCACCAGTTTACATTCCTGCCAACATCATTCCTTTTCCCACATCCTTGCCAACATTTGTTATTTGTTGTCTTTGTCATGACAGCCATGCTGATGGATGTGAGATGATATCTCATTGTGGTTTTGATTTGCATTTCCCTGATCACTAGCAAGGTTGAGCATCTTTTCATGTGCCTGTTGGCTATCTGTATGCCTTCTTTTGAAGTATGTCTATTTAGGTCTTCTGCCCATTTTTAAAATCAGTTTTTTTTAATATTTTTTAATATAGTGTATGAACTGTTTATATATATTGGATATTAACCCTTTACTGGTCATCATCATTTGCAAATATTTTCTCTCATTCAGTAGGTTGTCTTTTAATTATGTTGATGGTTTTCTTTGCTGTGCAAAAGCTTTTAAATTTAACTATGTCCCATTTGTTTATTTTTTCGTTTCTTTTAGGAGACAGAGCCAAAAAATATTGCTACAATTTATGTCAGAGTGTTTTTAGGAGTTTTATGGTTTCCAGTCTTACATTTAGATCTTTGATCTATTTTGAGTTCATTAGAGAATGTATTCTAATTTCATTCTTCTACATGTACCTGTTCAGTTTTCCCAGCACCAGTTACTGAAAGACTGTCTTTTCCCCACTGTATATTCTTGTTTCCTTTGTCATAAATTAATTGATCATTTAAGTGTGTGGATTTTTTTCTGGGTTCTTGATCTATGTGTCTCTTTTGGTGCCAACAACATACTATTTTTTATTAATTTTATTTATTTATTTATTGGTAGAAAATTGCTTTACAATTTTGTGTTTGTTTCTGCCTTACAACAAGGCAAATAAGTTATAATTGTATGTATATCCCTTTCCTCCAGAGCCTTCCTCCTCTCCTCCCATCCCACCCCTCTAGGTATCACAGAGTGCCAAGCTGGGCTCCCTGTACTATTTGGCGACTTGTCACTAGCTATCTGTTTTACGCATATAGTGTATATATGTCAGTGCTACTTTCTCAATTTGTCCCATGCTCACTTTGCCTGCTGTGTTCACAAGTCCATTCTCTACTAAGTTCATAAATACATTTTTCTAGATTCCATATATATGTGTTAATATGTGATACTTGTTTTTCTTGTTTTTACTTACTTCATTCTGTATAATAGGCTCTAGTTTCAGCCACTTCACTACAACTGACTTGAATGCATTCCTTTTTATGGCTGAGTAATATTCCATTCTATAAATGTAGTACAACTTCTTTATCCATTCATCTGTCGATAGACATCTAGGTTGCTTACATGTCCTAGCTGTTGTAAATATTGCTTCAGTGAACATTGGGGTACATGTGTCTTTTAGAATTGTGGTTTTCTCAGGGTATATGCCCAATAATGGGATTGCTGGGTCATATGGTAGATTTATTTCTAGTTTTTAAAGGAATATCTATACTGTTTTCCATAGTGGCTGTATCAGATTACATTCTCATCAACAGTGCAGGAGGATTTTCTCCATATCCTCTCCAGCATTTATTGTTTGTAGATTTTTAAATGATGGACATTCTGACTCATGTGAGGTGATACCTCACTGTAGTTTTGATTTGCCTTTCTCTAATAATGAATGATGTTGAGCAGCTTTTCATGTGTTTATTGGCCATCTGTATGTCTGCTTTGGAGAAATGTCTGTTTAGGTGCTGCCCATTTTTGAGTGGGTTGTTTTTCTAATATTGAGCTATATGAGCTGCTTTTATATGTTGGAGATTAACCCTTTGTCAGTTGCTTTGTTTGCAATTATTTTCTCCCATTCTGAGGGTCGTCTTTTCATCTCCTTTATAGTTTCCCTTGCTGTGCAAAAGCTTCTAAGTTTTATTAGGCCCTATTTGTTTATTTTCCTTTTTATTTTCATTAGTCTAGGAAATGGGTCAGAGAGAGTCTTGCTGTGATTTATAACAAAGAGTGTACTGTCTCTGTTTTTCTCTAAGAGCCTTTGTAGTTTCTGGCCTTACATGTAAGTCTTTCATCCATTTTAAGTTTATTTTTATGTATGGTGTTAGAAAGTATTCTAACATATATCTCTCTAGTTTTCCCACCACCACTTATTGAAGAAGCTATCTTTTCTCCATTGTATTGTTTTGCTTCCTTTGTCAAAGATAAGGGACTCACAAGTATGTGGGCTTATCTCTGGGTTATCTGTCTTGTTCCATTGGTTTACATTTCTGTTTTGTGCCAATATCATACTGTCTTGATGACTGTAGCTTTGTAGTATAATTTGTAGTCAGGGAGGTTGATTTCTCCAACTCTGTTTTTCTTTCTCAAGATTGATTTGGCTATGCAGGGTCATTTATGTTTCCATACAAATTGTGAAATTTTTTGTTCTAATTCTGTGAAAAATGACCTTGGTAATTTGATAGGGATTGCATTGAATCTGTAGATTGCTTTGGGTAGTATAGTCATTTTGACAATATTGATTCTTTCAGTTCAAGAACATGGTATATATCTATTGATCTATTTGTATCATCTTTGATTTCTTTCATCAGTGTCTTATAGTTTTCTGCATACAGGTCTTTCATCTCCTTAGGTAGGTTTATTCTTAGGTATTTTATTCTTTCTGTTGCAAAGGTGAATGAGATTGTTTCATTAATTTATCTTTTTGATTTTTCATAGTTAGTATATAGAAATGCAAGGGATTTATGTGTATTAATTTTATATCCTGCCACTTTACTAAATTCATTGATTAGCCCTAGTAGTTTTTTGTGGCATTTTTAGGGTTTTCTATGTATAGTATCAGGTCATGTGCAAACAGTGAATGTTTTACTTCTTTTCCAATCTGGATTCCTTCTATTTCTTTTTCTTTTCTGATTGCCATGGCTAGGGCTTCCAAAGCCATGCTGAATAACAGTGGTGAGAGTGGGCACCCTTGTCTTGTTCTTGATCTTAGAGGACATGCTTTCAGTTTTTACCATTGAGAATAATATTTGCTGTGGTTTTGTCATTTATGGCCTTTATTGTGTTGAGGTATATATATTCTTTCTGTGCCTACACTCTTGAGAGTTATTATTGTGAATGGGTGTTGAGTTTTGTCAAAAGCTTTCTCTGTATCTATTGAGATTATCATATGGTTTTTATCTTTTAATTTGTTAGTATGGTGTATCACATTGATTTGTGTATACTGAAGAATCCTTGCATCCCTGGGATAAACCCCACTTAATCATGGTGTATGATCCTTTTAATGTATTGTTGGATTCTGTTTTCTAGAACTTTGCTGAGGATTTTTGCCTCTATGTTCATCCATGATATTGAACTGTAATTTTCTTTTTTTGTGGTATCTTTGTCTGGTTTAGTATCAGGGTGATGGTGGCCTCATAGAATGAGTTTGGGAGTTTTCCTCCCTCTGCAATTTTGGAACAGTTTGGAGCAAGATAGGTGCTAGCTCTCCTCTGTACCTTTGATAGGTTCTTCTTTCTTCAGTCTCTCACTCTTAGTCTCTGTGTGACCCTAGGTCTGACATGGGTCGTTTTTAGACAGCATATATGTGGGTCTTGTTTTTGTATCCAATCAGCCAGTCTGTTTCTTTTGGTNTTTGTTTTTGTAGGTCTTTTCTTTCTCTTGTGTTTCCTATCTAGAGAAGTTCCTTTGGCATTTGTTATAGAGCTGATTTGGTGGTGAATTCTCTTAACTTTTGCTTGTCTGTAAAGCTTTTGATTTCTATGCCAAATCTGAGTGAGAACCTTGCTGGGTAGAGTAATCTTGGTTGTAGGTTTTTTTCCTTTCATCAGTTTAAGTATAGCTTGCTACTCCCTTCTGGCCTGCAGAGTTTCTGCTGAAAGATCAGCTGTTACCCTGATGGGGATTTCCTTGTATTTCCTTGTTGCTCTTCCCTTGCTTATTCTTTATGTTTAATTTTTGTTAGTTTGAGTAATATGTGTCTTGCTTTGTTTCTTTTTGGGTATATCCTGTATGGAACTCTCTGGGCTTCCTGGAATTGGGTGGCTATTTATTTTCCCCTGCTAGGGAAGTTTTCAACTATAATCTCCTCAAATATTTTCTCATATCTTTTTTTTTCTTCTCCTGGGACCCCTCTAATTTAAATGTTGGTGTGCTTAATGTTGTCCCAGAGGTCTATGAGACTATTCTCATTTACTTTCATTCTTGTTTTTTCAGTATTCTACTATGGTTCAGTTATTTTCAACTTTCGATCTTCCACCTTACTTATCTGTTCTGCTACTGATCCCTGTAGTGTATTTTTTAAATTTTATTTCAGTTTGTATGATGTTCATGGTTGAATATCTGATCTTTATTTCTTCTAGGCTCTTTTATTTACTTATTTTTTTACTTTACAATATTGTATTGGTTTTTCCATACTTCAACATGAATCCACCACAGGTGTACACATGTTCCTAATCCTGAACCCCCCTCCCACCTCCCTCCCCATACCATCCCTCTGGGTCATCCCAGTGCACCAGCCCCAAGCATCCTGTATCCTGCATCGAACCTAGACTGGCGATTCATTTCTTATATGATATTATACATGTTTCAATGCCATTCTCCCAAATCATCCCACCCTCTCCCTCTCCCACAGAGTCCAAAAGACTGTTCTATACAGAGTGAAGTAAGCCAGAAAGAAAAACACCAATACAGTATACTAACGCATATTTATGGAATTTAGAAAGATGGTAATGATAACCCTGTATGCGAGACAGCAAAAGAGACACAGATGTATAGAACAGTCTTTTAGGTTCTTAAATGTTTCTTGTATCTTCTCGATCCATGCCTCCATTCTGTATATTTGTGCCTCCATTTTACTTACAAGGTTTTGAGTCATCTTTACTGTCATTACTCTGAATTATTTTTCAGGTAGATTTCCCATTTCCTCTTCATCTGTTTTGTCTGGTGGTTTTTACCATGCTCCTTCATCTGCTGCATGTTTCTCTGTCTGTTCATTTTGTTTAATATACTGCATGTGGGGTCTCCTTTCCACAAGCTGTAAGGTTGTAGTTATTCTTGTAGAGTCCACCCTCAGAGTGTGGGGTTGGACTTGGTTGGAGGAGGGGGACTAGTTCCTGTGTTCTGGTGGGTGAAGCTGGATCTTGTCTCTCTAAATGCAGCGTTGGGCCCAGTGGTGTGTTATGGGGTGTCTGTGACCTTGGCATGACATTGGACAGCCTGTCTACTAATGGGTACAGTTCTGTTCCTGTTTTGCTAGTTGTCTGATGTGGAGCATGCAGCACTGGAGCTTGCTGACCTTTGGGTGGGGTCAGGTCTTAGTGTTGAGATGGAGGCCTTTGGGAGAGTTCTTGCTGATTAGTATTCCATAGGGTTGGGAGTCCTCTGGTGATCCAACATCCTGGACTTGGGTCTGACACCTTGGAGGTTCAGACCTGACCCCTTGCTGGAGCACCAAGACTCTACAAGTCACATAGCACAGAAGAGAAAAAGAAAGAAATAGGGGAAAATCAAACCAAACTACTAACAACAAAGAAAAGAACAGACAGACAAAACCCCAAGAGAAAACCCCACATTTGCAAGTGTGCCTATCTCTGGGGTCATAGACCACAGCCAACTCATTCCACTTGTGAAGGCTGGGTCCTGCAGGCTGGGCACATGTGGAGTTAGAGGGTCCCCAGGAGTTTGAGGGTCCCTTTGACAATGCTCTCTTGCCTTTTTGGCAGATCCAGGCTTTCTCCTGGGCTCCCTCACTTGCATTGTACTAGTACCCTCAGAGGGAGGCAGAGTCAACCCCAGTCCTTCATAGGAGTCAACCCCAGTCCTTTCCCTGGGGTCGGACTCCCAAAGGGTGAATCTCAGCACCCAGCCCTGACTCTCTGTGGTGGGTGTCCAAACAACTTCTCTGCTGGGAGATGCCAATTGGCATTGATCTCTGTGCCAAATTCTCTGTGTTTTGTCTTCTATGTACTTGTTGCTGCACTCCCCTCTGAGGTTCTAAAGCTCCCCTTGTCCCCATCTGTGAAGGGGATTCCAAGCGTGTGAAAACTTTTTCTCCTTCACAGCTAACTCCCCATGGTACAGGACCCATCGCTTTTTCTTTGTATCTTTTATTTTCATGCCTTTTTCCTACCACTTTATGTGAAGTTTAGCTTGCCTTTTTGGAAGTCTGAGGTCTTCCGCTAGTGTTCAGCAGGGGTTCTGTAGGAGTTGTTCCACATGCAAATGTATTTTTGATGTATTTGTGAGGAGGAAGATGATCCACATCTTACTCTTCCACCGTCTTCAACCCCCATCCATACTACTTTGATTACTTGTATCTTTGTAGTATCGTCTTAAGTCAGGGGCTATGATCCCTTCAGCTTTGTTCTTTTTCTCTTTTTCTCAACATTACTTTGGCTGTCCAGGGTCTTTTATAGTTCCATATAAATTTTAGGATTATTTTTTCTAGATCTGTGAAAACTATCATAGGTACTTTGACAGGGATTCCACTGAATCATGTCCGACTCTTTGTGACTCCCATGGACCATAGAGTCCATGGAATTCCCACAAGGGGCTTCCCTGATGGCTCAGCTGGTAAAGAACCTGCCTGCAATGTGGGAGACCTGGGTTCAGTTCCTGGGTTGGGAAGACACCATGGAGAAGGGAACAGCAGCTAGTCACTCCAGTCTTCTGGCCTGGAGAATTCCATGGAATGTATGGCCCATGGAATCGCAAAGAGTTGGATACAGCTGAGCTACTTTCCCTTTTACTTCCCACTAAATCATAGATTGCTTGGGTAATAAGTGCATTTTAACAGTATTAATTCTTACAATCCACAAACATAGCATATCTTTTCATTTCTTTGACTTTAATTTCCTTCATCAGTATCTTGTAGTTTTCAGAGTAAAGATTTTTTTACCTCCTTAGTTAAATTTATTTCTAGGTATTTTATTCTTTTTGATGCAATTATAAATAGGATTTTTTTTTTTTGGTTTCTCTAATAGTTCATTATTAGAGTATAAGATGGAGAAGGCAGTGGCACCTCACTCCAGTACTCTTGCCTGGAAAATCCCATGGATGGTGGAGCCTGGAAGGCTGCAGTCCATGGGGTCGCTGAGGGGTCGGACATGTCTGAGCGACTTCACTTTCACTTTTCACTTTCATTCATTGGAGAAGGAAATGGCAACCCACTCCAGTGTTCTTGCCTGGAGAATCCCAGGGATGAGGGAGCCTGGTGGGCTGCTGTCTATGGGGTCACACAGAGTCAGACATGACTGAAGCGACTTAGCAGCAGCAGCAGCAGAGTATAGGAAAGCAACAGTTTTGTATATTAATTTTATATCTTAAAACTTTACTGAATTCATGTATTAGTTCTAATAGTGTTTGGTTGGAAACCGTAAGGTCTTATATATATATTATGTTATCTGCAAATACTGAAAGTTTTATTCTTCCGTTCTAATTGGGATGCCTTCTATTTCTTTTTCTTGTCTGATTACTGTGGTTAAATGCAGGTGAAGGGAGTGGGCACCCTTGTCTTTTTCATGATTTTAGAGGAAAAACATTCAGCTTTTTATCATTGAGTATGATGTTAGGTGTGAGTTTGTTATATATATTCTTTATTATGTTGAGATATGTACCCTATACCAACTTTGATGAGAGTTTTCATCATGAATATGTTATTTTTCAAATGCTTTTTTCTGAGTCTACTGAGGTGATCATACAATTTTTATACTTCCTTTTATTAATGAGATGTGCCACATAAGTTGATTTGTGCATTTCCTTGTGACCTTGGAATGAATCCAAGTTGATCATGGTGTATAACTCTTTTATGTATTATTGAACTTAGTTTGCTAATATTTTGTTGAAAATTTTTGCATCTGTATTCATCAGAGATATTGGCCAGTAGTTTCTATCTTTCTTTCTTTCTTTTTTGTAATGTCTATTTTTGGTATCAGAATAATGGTGGCCTTATAGAATGAATTTGGGAGTGTCCCCTCCTCTTCAATCTTTGTGAATAGATTGAAAAGGATAGGCATTAGATATTCTTTGTAAGTTTGGTGTTAATAGAATTCTCCTGTGAACCTGCTTGGTCCTGGACTTTTGTTGGCTGGGAGTTTTTTAAACTATTAATTAAATTTCACTACCAGTGATCTGTATATTCAGATTGTCTATTTCCTGATTTGGTCTTAGAAGATTGCATATTTGTATAAATATATCCATCTTTCTAGGTTTTCCAATTTTTGGCACATAACTGTCTGAAATATTCTCTTGGGATTTTTCTGTCTCTTTAATATAGGTTGTTATCTCTCCCTTTTTTAAAATTATTATTTTGTTTATTAGAATCCTCTCTCTTTTCTCTTGGTGAATCTAGCTACAGGCTTATCAGTTTTATCTTTCCAAACAACAGCCCTTAGATTCATTGATGTTTTCTTTCTTTTTTTTTTTTTGGTTGCTATTTTATTTATCTCCTCTCTGATCTTTATTATTTCCTTGGCCTTCTTTCTTCTTCCTTTTCTAATTCCTATGGATGACTAATTAGGGTGTTTATGTGAGTTTTTCTTGTTTCTTGAGGTAAGCCTATATCACTGTAAACTTTCCTCTTTGATCTGCTTTTGCTGCATCCTCTATAGATTTTGGAAATTTGTGTTTGTTTTGTTTTTTCATTTGTCTCAAAGTATTTTATGATTTCCTCTTTTTTTTTTTTGCAGTGACCCATTAGCTTTTTTATTAGCATATTTTTTTAGTCTCCAGTGCTTGTTTTTTCATTTTTCTTTCTGCAGGTGTATTTCTAGTTTCATGCCATTATGGTTAGAAAAGAAATACTTGATGTAATTTCTGTCCTCTTAAATTTATTCAGATTTGTTTTGTGGCCTAGTATATGATCTATCCTAGAGAATGTTCCATGTGTAGTTGGAAATCATATATATTCTAGTTTTTGGATGAAGTGTTCTCAGTTCACTCAGTTTTGTCAGACTCTTGGCAACCCCATGAGCATACCAGGCTTTCCGGTTCATCACCAACTCCTGGACCTTGCTCAAACTCATGTCACGATCGAGTTGGTGATGCCATTCAACCGTCTCATCCTCTGTTGTCCCATTCTCTTCCCACCTTCAGTCTTTCCTAGCATCAGGGTCTTTTCCAAAGAGTCAGTTCTTCAATTCAGGTGGCCAAACCACTGGAGTTTCAGCTTGAGTATCAGTCCTTCCAATGAATATTCAGGACTGATTTCCTTTAGAATTCACTGGTTTGATCTCCTCACAGTCCAAGGGACTCTCAAGAGTCTTCTCCAACACCACAGTTCAAAAGCATCAATTCTTCAGCAATCAGCTTTCTTTATAGTCCAACACTCACATTGATACATGACTACTGGAAAAACCATACCTCTGACTAGATGGACCTTTGTCAGCAAGGTAATGTCTGCTTTTTAATATGCTGTCTAGGTTGGTCATAGTTTTTCTTTCCAGGAGCAAGCATCTTTTAATTTCATGGCTGCAGTCACCATCTGCAGTGATTTTGGAGCCCAAGAAAATAAAGTCTGTCACTGTTTCCATTGTTTCCCCATCTATTTGCCATGAAGTGATGGGACTGGATGCCATGATCTTAGTTTTATGAATGTTGAGTTTTAAGCCAGCTCTTTAACTCTTCTTTCACTTTCATCAAGAGGCTCTTTAGTTGCTCTTCATTTTCTGCCATAAGGGTGGCATCATCTGTGTATCTGAGGTTATTGATATTTCTCCTGCCAATTTGGATTCCAGCTTGTACTTCATCCAGCCCAGCATTTCATATGATGTACTCTGCATATAAGTTAAATAATCAGGGTGACAATATATAGTCTTGACATACTCCTTTCTCAATTTGGAACCAGTTGGTTGTTCCATGTCCAGTTTTAACTGTTGCTTCTTGACCTGTATACAGATTTCTCAGGAGGCAGGTGGGTGGTCTGGTATTCCCATCTCTTGAAGAGTTGTCCACAGATTTTTGTGATCCACACAGTCAAAAGCTTTGGCATAATCAATAAAACAGAAGTAGATGTTTTTCTGGAACTTTCTTGCTTTTTCAGTGATCCAATGGATGCTGGCAATTTGATCTCTGGTTCCTTTGCCTTTTCTAAATCCAGCTTGAACATCTGGAAGTTCACGGTTCATGTACTGTTGAAGCTTGGCTTGGACAATTTTGAGCATTACTTTGCTAACATGTGAGATGACTGCAATTGTGTGGTATTTTTAACATTCTTCGGCATTTCCTTTCTTTGGGATTGGAATGAAAGCTAACCTTTTCCAGTTTTGTTGAGTTTCCTCAAATTTGCTGGCATATTGAGTGCAGTTCTTTAATACCATCATCTTTTAGGATTTGAAATGGCTCAACTGGAATTCCATCACCTCCACTAGCTTTGTTCATAGTGATGCTTCCTAAGGCCCACTTGACTTCGCATTCCAGGAAGTCATGTCTGGCTCTAGGTGAGTGATCACACCATCGTGGTTATCTGGGTCATGAAGATCTTTTTTTGTATAGTTCATCTGGTATTTTTGCCACCTCTTCTTAATATCTTCTGCTTCTGTTAGGTCCATACCACTTCTGCCCTTTATTGTGCCCATATTTGCATGAAATATTCCCTTGGTTTCTCTAATTTTCTTGAAGGGATCTCTAGTCTTTCCCCAGTCTGTTGTTTTCCTCTGTTTCTTTGCATTGATCACTGAGGAAGGCTTTTTTATCTCTCCTTGCTATTCTTTGGAACTCTGAATTGAACTGTGTAGGGCCACTCAATATGGACAGGTCATGGTAGAGAGTTCTAACAAAATGTGGTCTACTGGAGAATGGAATGGCCAACCACTTCAGTATTCTTGCCTTGAGAACCCCATGAACAGTGTGAAAAGGCAAGAAGATAAGACACTGAAAGGTGAACTCCCCAGGTTGGTAGGTGTCCAATATTCTACTGGAGAAGAGTGGAGAAATAACTCCAGAAAGAATGAAGAGACAGAGCCAAAGCAAAAACAACACCCAGCTGTGGATGTGACTGGTGATGGAAGTAAAATCCAATGCTGTAAAGAGCAATAATGCATAGGAAGCTGGAATGTTAGGTCCATGAATCAAGGTAAATTTTAAATGGTCAAACAGCAGATGCCCAGAGTGAACATCGACATTTTAGGAATCGGTGAACCAAAATGGACTGGAATGGGTGAATTTAATTCAGATGGGCATGATATCTACTACTGTGGGCAAGAATCCCTTAGAAGAAATGAAGTAGCCTTCATAGTCAACAAAAGAGTTTGAAATGCAGTACTTGGGTGTACTGTCAAAAAAGACAGAATGATCTCTGTTCATTTCCAAGGCAAACCATTCAAAATCACAGTAATCCAAGTCTATGCCCCAACCACTAATGCTGATGAAACTGAAGTTGAACAATTCTATGAAGACCTACAAGACCATCTAGAACTAACACCCAAAAAAGATGTCCTTTTCATCATAGGGGACTGGAATGCAAATGTAGGAAGTCAAGAGATATTTGGAGTAACAGGCAAGTTTGGCCTTGGAGTACAAAATGAAGCAGGGCAAAGGCTAACTAGAGTTTTGCCAAGAGAACAAACTGGTCATAGCAAGCACCCTCTTCCAACAACTCAAGAGAAGATGCTACACATGGGCATAACCAGATGGTCAATACTGAAGTCAGATTGATTATATTCTTTGTAGCCAAAGACGGAGAAGCTCTATACAGTCAGCAGAAACAAGACCGGGAGCTGAGTGCTCAGATCATGAACTCCTTATTGCCAAATTCAGACTTTAAATTGAGGAAAGCAGGGAAAAGCACTAGACCATTCAGGTATGACCTAAATCAAATCCCTTACATTTGTACAGTGGAGGTGAGAAATAGATGCAAGGGATTAGATCTGATAGAGTGCCTGAAGAACTATGGACAGAGGTTTGTGACATTGTACAGGAAGTCATGATCAAGACCATCCCCAAGAAAAAGAAATGCAAAAAGGCAAAACGGTTGTTGAGGAGGCCTTACAAACAGCTGAAAAAAGAAAATAAGCAAAAGGCAAAGGAGAAAAGGAAAGCTATAAGCATCTGAATGCAGAGTTCCAAGAATAGCAAGAAGTGTCCTATATATCTCTATTAAGTCCAGCTGGTCTAAAATGTCATTAAGACCACTGTTTCCTTACTGATTTTCTGTCTGGTTGAACTGTCCATTGTTGTAAGTGGGGTGATAAAGTTCCCTACTGTTATTGTATTATTTTTAACTTCTCCTTTTATGTCTGTTAGTATATTTTATATATTTGTACGCATCTATAATAGGTGAATATATGTTAATGAGTTTTAATCCATTTCTTATATTTGTCATTGTATAATGCTCCTTTTGGTCTTTTGTTATAGTCTGTTTTGAACTCTACTTTGTATAATATGAATGTTGCTACCCCAGCTTTCTTGTCATTTTCATCTGCATGAAATATTTTTCCATTCCTTCACTTTCAGTCTATTGGTTTCTGTAGCTCTGAAATGCATCTCTTGTAAGCAGCATATAAATGGGTCTTGTTTATTTTTATCCTGTCACCCACCATGTCTTTTGGTTGGGACACTTTTGACTGATTCTTAAAGTGATTATTGATAGGTGTGTACTTTTGGTAGTTTGGAGTTCTATGGTTTCTTTATGTCTCTTTCCCTGTGGTTTTACAATTTTTTTTAGTATTATATTTGTGTAACTTTCCTGTTTTTGTGCACTTATTGTAGGTTTTTTATCTTTGGTTACCATGGGGTTTATATATATGCTGACATAATTATACCTTTTGATATATTTGATGCTTTTGATCTAATTGATGCTTTTGAACTGTGGTGTTGGAGAAGACTCTTGAGAGTCCCTTGGACTGAAAGGAGATCCAACCAGTCCATCCTAAAAGAAATCAGTCCTGAATACTCATTGGAAGGACTGATGCTGAAACTCCAATACTTTGGCCACCTGAATTGAAGAACTGAATCATTGGAAAAGACCCTAATGCTAGGAAAGATTGAAGGCAGGAGGAGAATGGGACAACAGAGGATGAGATGGTTGGATGGCATCACTGACTCTATTCACATGAGTTTGAGTAAGCACCAGGAGTTGGTGATGAACTGGGAAACCTGGTGTGCTGCAGTCCCTGGGGTCTCAAAGAGTCAGACACAACTTAGTGACTGAACTGAATAACTATACCTACTTGTTTCAAAGTATAGTTATTTAAGTTCAAACATACTCTAAAGGAAAAAAAAATCTATGGCTTTCCCCCCCCTCCCCTATGTTATATCTTTTTTAATATTATCTTTATTTTTATCCCTTAAAAGTTATAACAGTTATAATTAATTGTACTTTTTTTTTTTCAAATCTTCATACTTGCTTAATTAAGTGGTTGATCCACAGCTTGTACTATATATCTGCCTTTACTAGTGGCATTTCCCCCACCCCCCCCAGCACCTTTCCTCTAAATTCTTTCCACTTAAAGAAGACCCTTTAATAGTTCTTGTATGGTCTTTTTAGTACTGATGAACTCTGATGGTTTTTACTTGTCTGAGAAGCTCTTTATCTTTTCTTCAGTTGTGAATGATAACCTTGCTGGGTAGAGTATCCTAGGTTTTAAATGCTTACTTTTTCAGCTGTTTAAATACACCTACCACCCCCTCCTGGCCTGTAAAATTTCTACAGAAAAATTAGCTGATAGCCTTATGGGGGTTCCCATGTTCTCTTGCTGCCTTTTGAATTTTCTCATTCTCTTAAAAGTTTTTTTTTGCCATTTTTAATTATGGTAGGTCTTGGTGGAAGTCGCTTTGGATTCATCTTGTTTGGGATCCTTTGGGCTTCCCAAACCTGAACATCCATCCCTTCTAAAGGTCTGGGAAGTTTTCAGCTATAATTTTATAAAATACATTTTTACCTCTTTATCTCACTCTTCTGCATCTAGGAGCTCTATAATGTGGATGTTACTATGCTTGATGTTGTCCTAGAGGTCCTTTATCCAATTATCACTTTAAAATTTGTTTTTGTTTTCCTGTTCTGACAGGGTGATTTCCATTGTTCTATCTTCCAGAGCATTTATATGTTCTTGTGTTGCTTAGTCTGTTATTTATACTTGTATCTTTCACTTCAGGTGTTGTATTCTTTAGCTCTGACTGGCTCTGTTTTCTATTTTCTAGTTCTTTGTTAAGATACTCACTGTGCTCATCTAGTCTTTCCCCAAATTCAGTTCGCATTCTCATTAATAATGCACTGAACTCTTGTTCAGTCACTAAGTCATGTCCAACTCTTTGCAACCTCATGGAGTGCAGCATGCCAGGCTTTCCTGACCTTCACTATCTCCTGGAATTTGCTCAAACTCATGTCCATTGAGCTGGTGATGCTGTCCAATCATCTCATCCTCCGTCTCCCCTTCTCCTCCTGCCGTTAATCTTTCCCAGCCTCAGTGTCTTTTCCGAGGAGTCAGCTATTTGCATCAGGTGGCCAAAGTACTGGAGCTTCATCTTCAGCATCAGTCCTTCCAATGAATATTCAGGATTTATTTCCTTTAGGATTGACAGGTTTGATCTTCTGGCAGTCCACATGACTCTCAAGAGTCTTCTCTAGCACCACAATTTGAAAGCATCAATTCTTCAGTGCTCAACCATCTTTACGGTCCAATTCTGACATCTGTATATAACTACTGGAAAAACCATAGCTTTAACTATATGGACCTTCATCAGCAAGGTGTTGTCTCTGCTTTTTAATATGCTGTCTAGGTTTTTCATAGCATTTCTTTCTAGGAGCAGTCATCTTTTAAGTTCATGGCTGCAGTCACTGTCTGCAGTGATTTTGGAGACCCCAAAAATCTTCCACTGTTTCCACTTTTGCCCCATCTATTTGCCATGAAGTGATGGGACTGGATGCCATGATATTAATTTTTTGATGCTGAGTTTTAAGCCAGCTTTTTCACTCTCCTCTTTCACCACCATCAAGAGGCTTTTCAGTTCCTCTTCACTTTCTGCCATTAAATTGATATCATCTGCATATTTGAGGTTGTTGATATTTCTCACTGCAATCTTGATTCCAGCTTGTGATTCATCCAGCCTGACATTTCACATGATTTACTTATCATGTAATTTAAATAATCAGGATGACAGCCTTGACTTACTCCTTTTCCAATTTGAAACCAGTCGGTTGTTCAATGTCTGGTTCTAACTGTTGCTTCTTGACCTGCGTATGGGTTTCTCAGGAGACAGGAAAGATGATCTAGTATTCCCACCTCTTTAGGCATTTCCCACAGTTTGTTGTGATCCACAGTCAAAGGCTCTAGTGTAGTCAGTAAAGCAGAAATAGATGTTTATTTGGTTGGTTTGGTTTATTTGTTTTTTTCCCTTTCTCTTCTGCCTTTCACTTCTTTTCTTAGCTATTTGTAAGGCCTCCTCAGACAACCATTTTGCCGTCTTGCGTTTCTTTTTCTTGGGGATGGTTTTGATCAGTGCTCATGTACAATGTTACAAACTTCCATCCATAGTTCCTCAGGCACTCTCTCTATAGGATCTAATCCCTTCAATGTGTTCACTACCTCCACTGTATAATCATAAGGAATTTGATTTAGATAATACTTGAATGGTCTAATGTTTTCCCCTACTTTCTTCAATTTAAGCCTGAATTTTGAAATAAGGAGCTCTTGATCAGAGCCCCAGTCAGTGCCAGGTTTTGTTTTTTTGCTCACTGTATAGAGCATCTCCATCCTTGGTTGCAAAGAATATAATCAGTCTGATTTTGGTATTGACCATCTGGTAATGTCCATGTGTAGAGTCATCTCTTGTGTTGTTGGAAGAGGGTGTTTGCCATGGCCAGTGTGTTCTCTTGAGAAAAGTGTTAGCCTTTGCTCTGCTTCATTTTGTATTCCAAGGCCAAATTTGCCTGTTACTCCAGATATCTCTTGACTTTGTACTTTTGCATTCCAATCTCCTGTGATGAGAAGAACATTTTTTTTTTTTTAATGTTAGTTCTAGAAGGTCTTATTGTCCTTCATAGGATCAGTCAACTTCAGCTTCTTCAGTATTAGTACTTGAGGCATAGACTTGGATTACTGTGATATTGAATGGTTTGCCTGGGAAATGAAACTAGATCATTCTGTCATTTTTGAGATTGCACCCAAGATGCATCCATTAGATGCATCCACAACTGGGTATTATTTCCACTTTGGTGCAGCCTCTTCATGCTTTCTGGAGCTATTTCTCTGCTCTTCCCTCGTAGCATATTGGACACCTACCAACTTGGGAGGCTTATCTTCCAGTGTCATATCTTTTCACCTTTTTATACTGTTCATGGGGTTCTTTAGGCAAGAATACTGGAGTGGTTTGCCATTCTCTTCCCAGCGGACCATGTTTTGTCATAACTTTGGAATCTATTTGGTAAGTTATTTACCTCTTTCATTAGTTTTTTTTTTTTTTTT
>SJYQ01004923.1:327247-349893 GCA_006410935.1 Redunca redunca
CCTTTTTTTTTTTTTTTTTTTTTTTTTTTCTGATTGTTTTTCTTGTTCTTTCATTTGGAACAAATTCCCATGTCTTCTTACTTTGTTTTACTTTCTCTGTCTCTATGAATTTCTGTGAGTCAGTTACCTATTCAGTCTTGAAGGTATGTTCTTGTGTGGGAGTGTACCTGTGCAGTCTGCATGTGCCCAGTGGCTTTGGTGGGAAGGCTGGATCTGACATGAGCATGATGTCGTGTCTTCCCCCAGGTACTGGCAGCTCTCACCTGGTGGATGGTGGGACCAGAGACACAGGGCTTAGAGTCAGAGCCAGGTGTGACCTGGGCTTGTCCTGTGCTTAGTGGCTCTATCAGGGGCAGTGTGGGGCCCAAGTTGCTAGAAGAGAAGCCCTAAGGGCTGGGTCTGAGTTCGATCCAGTAAGGGCACTCTCAGAGTTTGGATGCTGTGATAGGTCCAAGCTGGCTCTGTCCCACTCCAAGTGTGCACCCCACTCAAGTATAGCAGCCCTCAGTCTAGTGGGGGGCTGTTCTGGGTCTAGATCAGCCAGAGCAGGCACCCAGTGTGGGCTGGGCTGTGACTGGTGTGGTCATAGGAAAGCAGTCAGAGCCCCAGGCAGTTTCAGTTTGCTTCCTTTGCCTTGTTCCCACCAGTAAGCAACACATGCATGCTCTTCATGGGCAGAGCCTTGGTTTCTTACAACCCTGTTGTAAGTCCTGCTGGTTTTCAAATCAGCTAAGGGAATTCATTTTTCTAGTGTTGGTCCCTGAGCCGGGGTGCCCAATATGTGGTTCAAACCCCTCACTCCTCAGGAAGGATCTCTGAACATGTGATATTATCCTTCTCTTCTGTGTCTCCTCTCAGGGCCACAGATCAACCCCATCGCTTCTCCTCCAGTTGAGGCACAGAGAAGTTCAATGGCTTTCTCAAGGTCATATAGCCAGCTAATAGTAGATACAGGCCTAACCAAATACTTAGTCTTTGCATTGTGTACCTCTGAGATATCTTTAGATGATATGGAAAATTAAATTTCTTTTAAAAAGGCTGGATGAGCATTGATTTGAAGAAATATGGCATTAAAATATGTTTTTTTTTCCCCTCCTTTTCCTTCTCTGCTTTTAAGCCTATAACCCCACTCCCACCCCAGGAATACTTTTATCCTCACCAGTCTATTTTAGCATCACTGACTCTTCTTCTATGTCTACACGGCTGAGAAAGTCTTCCTGGCCCACTGCTCGCTGATTGTTGTGAGTTCGTGCTGCACGTCAAACCCGCTCTGTCTTAGTAAGGGAAACATGGTGACCGAGCACACACTTGGTGGTGGTTTTCATTCTTTCTCACCGTACATCCTAAGATGCAACCAGAATGCCAAATATTTCCACTTCTTGCTTTTCCTCACATTTGTTATTCTCCTAAATTTCTTTTCTGTAAAATCTTACCTATTTCTAAGACCAAGAGCTAATGATAGCACCTCCGTTAGAAAGCTCTCCTTTATCTTCCATTCCAGAAGGATCCTTCTCTTTCCAGACTACCTTCTTTCAGCACTGTAGCAGTATTTTCTTCTGTGCTTTGGAAACTCTGAGAGATTATATGTTTCCAACTTTGACTTTTGCTTCCAGTTCACCATGTTCTCTATTTGGTGAGTTCTTGATCAGGTTTTGCCGAATTGAACAGAAACTTAAAAATTAGATGACCTCATGGGTATGTATAACTGCCTGGACAGTGTAAAACAGACACCAGTGTTGGGTTTGGGCTCTGCTTATCCAGCTTTGAAGAGCATGCTCTGTGGATCTCTGTGCCCCTTCTCACTTCCTTGTTAATGCCTGGCAGCGTAATTAAAATGAACTTAAGAGTTTTCCCCCTTTAACCAATTTTAGAATTTGCAATCTGTTGTCTGACAAGTTCACACAGCGTATCTTTTTGTAAAATATTTCACACATTCAAAAATGCATGTCTGTAATGCTTTAATTATTCAGAAAGTAGATAGTTCTAAGAAAAAATGAAAATAACTGCTCATTTATATAAATGTCTTGAGAGTCATAAAATTCATTCTTAATTCTGTTTATAAAAATTTCATGCATTTCTAATTTTGAAATAGTATACCTGAACACCCTATTCTCCTTTCTGTAAAATAATGAGGAGCCATTTATAACAGCAGAGGATATTGGAGAGCATAAATCAAGAATTCGTTTCTATCTTGATTGCTCCAGAAAGAATGTAAGGTGGCTTATGAAGATATGTAGAGTACTCAGATTATCATAAAAGTTAAACAAGGTTTGGGGGCAAGGTGCAGTCAGAGTCCAGATGAAGTGCCTGTGAAAATACAAAAGTTGGCCACACATTAGGTGCTGAGATTTTTAGCAGTCAGTTTGAAAGAGGAAGTTTGGGGATTAATGCCCACTCACCCGAATGTCTGTTGTAACAAGTCCTGGCCTGTCTTTGCAAATGAGTCACGGTGGCCAATTAAGCGGTTGCAGAGGAAAGTGTACTTTGTGGTTTGGGCAGAGAACTGCAGGAACTGGATGTCCTGCGTTCAGATCTCTAATAAGCCAAACCCTCACTCACCGTTGCGTCTGTTTCCGTGTTCCACTTGCTGCTTTCGTCCTGTTTGCTCTGTGTGTCTCTGTGTTTCTTGTTTCATCGCCTTACTCTTTTGAGAACAGTTCTGTCCTGACACAAGCAGAGACAGAGACACACTGAGGCAGAGAGGCCCCTTAGCTGTGAGCAGGGTAAGAATAATCATAATCCAGTAAAGCCAAATACTTCAAAAAGAGAATTGCCCCATGTCTGTTGAAGCAAAGTGAAATCACAAAGTTGGCTGGAAGTTTCACCAGAGATATGCATAAATCTCAAAGAAATTTGACTTGAGCTGGAATTCAGGATTTTTATTTTTATTTTTACATTTAAAGCTATAGGGAGCTGAGAAATTGGCTTCAAATTGGGCAGGGGGAGATGAAAGAAAGAAAGAAAAATGAATCATTTTAGGCCCATTTGTTGTTGTTGTTTGCCACCCCATGGACTGTAGTCCACCAGGCTCCTCTGTCCTTGGAATTTCCCAGGCAAGGAGAGCCCTGTGGGTTGCCATTTCCTACTCCAGGGGATCTTCCCAACCCAGGGATCAAACCCATGTTTCCAATTGCCTTGAAATAAAAGAAGTCTTGGTAGATGCTGTGGAAAGAGAAAGTCTAAGGTGCTGTTGCTGTGCTCTGAGACAACAGGCCTAGGAAAGCAGTCATGGCCCTGGCTGGTCGAGCCGCTCTTCCTGGAGGAGTGGTGCATGGCGTGGCTGAGGGGCTCCCGGGGAGGAAGAGCATCAGAGGGGAGGGGATGGCTCCTGGGAAACGGGCTGGCCGCTCTGTGGCAGAATCGATAGGAAAGGCAGTCTGGGCGAAGTGAGTAAAATAATCAGCTCTCCGAGGGGAAGAAAATAACATGCACTTAAGCAAAATGGTCACTAGACATTTCTATTGGAAGTAGAAATAAATAAAGCTGTAAGAAGCTGTGCAGTGTCTGAAGGCCCATCTACACATTTTGTGTCTATCACAACAGAGAAGGTTGAAATTTCCAAGCGGAAATGACATGATCAAATTTTTAGAAAGGTCCTTTGCTTTACTCTTGGGTCTCTTTTCTTCTACTCATGCTGTTCAAGCTGCACAGGCTCCTGCCACCTTCTGGATCCTTGTGGTTTTTCTCTGGCTTCCAGCTTGTGTAATAATCTGCCTGGAATCTTGTTCCATGACCCACCCTATCTCTCCCTTACTTTCTACCACAACAAACCTTTATTCACTCATTTTGCTGCACGTTTTAGTGCCCCTGCCCCCCACTGGACCATAAACTTTTTGAGGAGGGAGAGGCCAGGACTGTCCTGCTCACTGGGCACCTGCTGTGTCTGCAAGTGATGTATCTGCAACACAAGTGCTAAGTGAATGGACTTGTCTGGAGATGAATCAGTTGAGCAAAGGGACTGGATGAAGTGAGTGTTCACTCCCCAACTTCCCATGAAAATATCTACTGTGTGTCATGACCTGCAAGAGGTGCTTAGAACACAAAGACAGATGGAGATGATGGTGTCCTCAGGGTGGTCAAACTCAGGGGCAAAGGTTAATGTTCCACCTAGACATCATATGAGGTTGTGATGAGTGCTGTAAGAGAGGCTGGCCAGTAAGCCCCAAGGGAGGCAGTGAGCGGCTCCGCCAGGGAGGCTGGGGCAGGTGCTCTCCAGGACGCTGTGTGTGCTGAGTCTGAACGGTGGTCAGCAATGCAGCTGCGGCACGCGCCCGGGTGGGAGTGGTTGCCTACTGCTCTGCTTTCTGGGATGAGTGACCTGTTTAATGCACCTACAACTTAGGGAGTTGTTTTTGTTCATCCTGTATTTTTGGTTTGTTTATTTTATGTAGTGTGTGAGTGTGCTCAGTTACTCAGTCGTGTCTGACTCTTTGCAACCCCAGACTCCTCTGTCCATGGAATTTTCCAGGCAAGAATACTGGAGTGGGTTACCATTTCCCACTGTAGGGGATCTTCCCAACCCAAGCATCAATCCCGCATCTCCTGTGTCTCCTGCATTAGCAGGCAGATTCTTTATCACTGTGCCACCTAGCTAGGTAGGTTTCATCGCTCAGGCGTGTCTGACTCTTGTGCCCTCATGGACTGTAGCCTACCAAGTTCCTCTGTCCATGGGATTTCCCAGGCAAGAATACTGGGGTGGGCTGTCATTTCCTTCTCCAGGGCACTGTGCCACTTGGGAAGCCCTATTTTATGTGGACTTATTGTCAAATCAAATCAAATATTATAAAAGGAGATGATGCTGGGCTGAAAGCCAGGGAAAGAACACCGGGGAACAGATTTCCCTCTCAACATGAAGGAAATCTTGGGCGAGGGTAGGACTCTGAAAAGCAAATGGGCTGACCCAAAACAGTGTTTCTCATCATTGACAATATACCGGTAGATGCTGGAGGACTGAGTGTTGGAGAGGGAGGGAGATTGCCTGGATCTGAATCTCAGTTCTGCCCCTGTGAGCTCTGGGCCCTAAGTCGGTCAGCTCTCTGTGACCCAGTCTTCTCATCAGAAAATGGTATTTACCTCATAGGGTCATTATAAGGACCGAATGGATTTAAACCTGCAAAACACTTAGAATAGTGCCTGGCATGTGGTAATTACCACATCAGTGTTATCTGTGGTGATGGTAATGATGACCATATTGAGGATAATGATGATGACAATGGTGATTGTGGTGGGATGATGGAGAGGATGCTCATGATGCTGGTGATCATGATGATGAAGGTGGTGGGGATGGTGGTGATGGTGGGGATGGTGGTGGTGGTGACGGTTATGATGATGATGGTGACGATGATGATTAGAGGCTGAATCTTATGCCTTTTGAGGAAGTTTTAAAATCTGAGAGCCAAAAGTCGTTCATTGCAGGAAGGGACACATATTGAAATTATCTCTATGAATTTGTGTTATGCTAAATTTATGATGCTGGAAATTCAGATTCTGGGTTGCCCAAAGTAACCTGTCAGGTGTAGTGCATCGTAACAGAACCAATGGCTTAACATGACAGAAGTCTGTAAGGGGCTGTTTACCTGGCCCTGCCACGCTGGATAGCCTGGCTGTGGCTGTTCCAGGTTGTAGACCGATTTATGTGGTAGATAGAAGGTTTGCAGAGAGCCTAAGGAACTGGGAACCCAAGAGAAAAGGCTCTAAGCTTTGAACTGGGTTTCAGACTTATGCTTTTATTTGAATAAGGCTGGTTGCTTCAAGATTCTCTTAAGTTCCTGGTCTTTGCAAGCTATGGATGTCAAGTCCATCTTATCCACTGTGTGTCCATGGGTGGATTCCCAGCACCTGCTCTGCTGCCAAAGGGAATGGCTACAAGCTGCCTCTGCTTCCCACCCGCCCTCTCTCTGAAGTACACTGGGCTGTTCTCTCGGGGCTGGCTCTTGCAGCAGTGTTCTGGCAGTTGGGCTGATGGCAAGGGGTTTTGAGAGCTCTTGGACCTGGAAAGCCTACTTCTTGTCTGCTGCGTCATTCCATGTTCCGAGTAACACAGGGCCATCTGCTCATTGTTGTGACCTCATGCTTAGCATCATTTGGGTTATCACACCTCACACCGCATCATCTAATTTGGAAGGACAAATCTCATTTATTTAGCAAATGCATCTGTGCAATGGGAACAATTTTGAGGACTAAAAGAGTATAAAGAACTGAGAACTATGCCTGGCAAATAGCAAATGCTTTATAAATCCTAAGTCATTTAGTTTTCATGATAACTCTGAGCTGCATACAATTATTATCTCCATTGTGATGATGTGGAAACCAATGCCCAGTGAGACTCAGTAACTTTCAAGATCACGCAGCTATCTAAGAGTCGTTTTCAAGCGAGGGGATCTGGTCTGGAGTTCACTCTCTTAACCACTAAGCGTTGTACCTCCAGGGGCTGTGGCCTGTTGTCTTGTGGTGATTGTGGATTGGTTGGCTAACTGACCTGAGTTAGACATGTGGTTTTACAGGATATAAGATTTATTATTAATTTTTTGAGAATTCAGCTATGGCTGGCATTTGATGAAGAAGGGTTTGGGGGATTTTGCTAGCCATTAAACAATGACCCTATTAGAATGTATTTCTGTTAGCTGACTGCCTTGTGGGCAGTCTGGCATGTTCTCATTAGATGAAGAAATGGCATCTTTATGCAGGTTCCTATCCAATGCTTTGATGAAATAAGGTAATAAGCACAGCATATTGTAGCATTATTTGATGATTGTATGGAACAGAATGATTATGGAAAATGAAAGTTTGTTTTGTTATATTATGCTTTTCTTATCTCATCTGTAGTAACTTAGGTCATTATAGAACATTCCTTATTTGTACTTTGGAAAAAATAGAGTATTTGCAAATTGTTCAATTTTATTGTGGTACAAGAAGCAGTCCTCAGGGTTATCCCAATTACAGGTAAGAGAGGCAACTTGAATAGTGATAATATCACAATTTACTATATAAATAATTACTATTAAAATTATAAAGAGGGGCATAGTCAAATTGTTTTAGTTAATGTAAGCAGATTTTTCCTTTCCTTATGGTTAATTCTGTAATATATTTTCATGACTTTTATAAACATGATTGAGGAATCAGGATGTTCAGACTGATTAAAAGGGATAGAACCTCTTTGCCTTCATAGCTCTAAGAGTTGGCATTCAGTGTACACGACTGGTAAATATGAAGGATGAGTGAAGATGACTCATTCTCAGTCATCTAGACCAGAGTTTCTAGCTGGATCTGCCAACTCTCTGCTCTGACTGCACTCTGGAATCACCCAAGAAGCTGCAAAAGCCCCCAGTACCCAGGCCTCCCCACGTCTGGATCCCCAATACAGTGGGAACTGCTGGGGATACAAAGCATGGGCAAGCTCCTGCTGTGCTGAGCTGACAGTGTAATCAAGGAAGACTGAAAACATATAAAAGCTGTAAGATATGACAGGCGGTGTCACAAGCTATGAAGAAACTGCAGCATAAGGTGGAGAGAGTAGCTGAGCAGACAGAAGTCGAGGGTGTCTAAATCTTGGGAAATCCAGCCATCTGACACAGTTCTCCTGTTACTTGTTGGCTTGGGGCACACCCGTGTCCTTCACCCGCCCCTCTGTCTTTGTATGACTGTCTTTATCCTGAGCTGAAGTGTCTGCCTCAAGTCCTCTGTGCTTCTGTTTCTATAGCTTCCTGCTATTAACTTCGATAGCGCCCAGAACAGCATGATGAAGTCTGAGCCTGCCGTCAGGGCAGGTGGGCACAGAGCTCGAGGTCAGTGGCATGAGTCCACAGAAGCTGTTGAACTCGAAAATTTTAGGTAAGAAATCCAGTATGTTCCTTGCCTTCAGCAGCCTGGGCTGCTAATTAACCCAAAGACTTATTTAAGTCTGTCACAGGGGCTAAAATGGAAAGTCCATTTTAAAATTTACCACAGGGATTTTGAATTTAATAATTGCAGTTAGCCCACTCCCGGAATGCTGTGTGAGGAACAGACTGTCTGGCTGCAGGTGGAAGTGACCTGGGAGCTTCGGGACACCCGGCTGACATACATTTGGCGTTTGCTCCATCAGCTTGACCTGGCGAGGCTGATAGCGAGCTTTGTCTTTAGCTTTTGGTGGGTGCATATCTCGCCTGCTGTGAGGAGGCATGAAAGCCCTTGCTGTGAGCAAGCATGATGGCTGAGGACGTGGCTGTCAAAGTGCTCAGGCTTTCAGTTGAAATATTGCTCACCTTTCACGTTGAAAGCGCCAGCCCATGGTTCGCTCTCCTGTTGCCATGGAGACCTCTTAGCAGCGGTATGCTGTCATGGGCCACCCCTGTTCAGGGAGCTGGTTCTCTCCAGCTCTCCCTGTGGTAAGGTCATTTGACGCTAAGTACCATGTAAATAATGAATGACATCAAATACCAATATAAATATTCTAGAATGATCGTTTATTTTTTTTGGCCTAAGTCTTGTTTCCCTGTTATTTTCTGACAGTGAATTTAATAGTCCACAAACATCACATGATGTTACATGAGTTAATATTTTTTAAAATACATGTTTAGTGAGAAATACAGAAGTCTTAAAAAAATGGTTACATATTCAGTCTGCCCATTCTGTGTACTAAGAACTATGACAGACCCCCTCTACTATGAACTAGATTAGGGGGCACGGTCAGTCCCATGGCCTCTGACATCGCACGAGGGTGGAGCAGTACAAATGGCAATAATCAGGCTACAAAACCTGCCTGTGAGGTGGTGCATTTATGGAACTCCAGTGTATGTAGCCTAGTTCTAAAAATTGGTCTATTTGAATGCACACTAAGTATCATATTATATATTCCATAGCAATGTGATCCTTTTAAAGCGTATGGCTTTGGGGTATTTTAAACCTCTCTTTTGGCTGTAATATCAGGAGAGAAAAAACTGAAGTTACAATACCTCACTGCTTTGTTGTATTCACACACACCCCCCACCTCCTGCCCCTCGCCACACACACACAATCCACAGCCACAAAAGCTCTCACAGTTGAAGGGCTGTTGACCACAAGGAGATATGCATGGTGTCCAGTGGTGTTAACAGCTAGAGCGGCCACAGCCGTGGCAGGTGGCGAGGTGAAGGGAGCGGGCCTTGTCTGCCTGTTGCTCGGCTGTCTAGATCACGCACGCTGGCACGCTTTCTCTCCATGTGGCCTTTTCTTCCCTCTCACAAATTTTAACTATTAAGTGTTTATAGGGAATAATATAATGTAATAAAATGAAATATATATGCTTGATTCTATTATTAACACTATAATTTCCATCTCCTATTTCAACAGCTGATACTTGCTTTGGCAATACACTGGATTTCAAGAATCCTTCAACATTTGCATGCATATAGGTGATCTTCCTCTGCACTGGTAATTTTGAGGCAGTCTAAATAACTTTTATTACAAAATGCTTTTCTGTTTGTTTCATCTTAGTATAAACTACAAGAATGAGAGAAATTTCAGCAAACATTCCCAGCATAAACTATTTCAGGAGATATTTACAGCCTTGGTGAAAAATAGACTCATATGCAGGTAAGACTGTCCCAGAAAGAAAAAGACATTTACCCAAGAATGGCATGTATTATGTATCTTGTTTCTAGCATCCGGTTTGAAGCAGTTTATGAACGTAACATGCTCAAAGGATAAAACAGCAAAGACCATTTCAAACGAGGTGAATGAATCATCATTGCAGATGATCTCATTAAAATTACTCTGGTTAGGCCTGAATTTAGCTGAATTTTATGATAGGCAAGGCAGAATGGGAACACACCCAAGTCACTCTGTTTTCCTTGTCTTGAGTCTGGATATTCAGGAGGCGTTTATCGCAGAGACATTGGGTAACACCATGGCCAGCATCCTCAAAGTCCGGATTTGCAGTCAATCCAAGCACTGATTAACTGGGCCGCTGCAGCCTGGACCTCAGGGAAAGGATGGGGTGAGATAAGCAGTTACAGCCTGGGGACGATATTTCTTTTCAGGACCAAGTCAAATATTCTTTCCTTTGCTCACCTTTGTCTTAAGACTGGTGCACTGTGGGCTGCAGGGAAGGGCTAGCTGGCCGGCCCTCCAGACTCCCTCCTGAAAATACCAGGGTTTTTCAGTGAGCCGTTGCCTGGCGCCAGATTGCAGTCAGGAGTGGCCTTTCTCTCGGTCCTGGGCCACTTGCAGCGGGAGCTGCACTGCTGTCAGACTGGAAGGAGGCCCCCAGCATCCTGCATGGTTGGGCCGGCCTTCTACTCTTCCTGAGAGGCCCAGACTTTCTCCCCACAGGCACTAGCAGAAAAGCCCAGGGGGAACTTGAATCCTCCCCATCATTCTGAAGCTTGATTGAGATATCTGAATTCTGTCCCAGTGAGATGGGAAAGATTGCTCTTATTCTGGAATATAGGAAGATTACTGAAAATTTAATGACTGACTGAAATAACACTCTGACTTGGTCCAGTGTGTAGAATAGCATCCCTAAACAGAGTGTAAGTGGTAGTCTGAGGATCTGATCTTTTGGAGGGGTTATTTAGTATTGCAAACCTAAGTATTGACAGTGACTGCCAAATAAATTGATTTAATTTAAAACAATCTAGGGTTGGGATTGCATCTGGCATGGCTTTGTATGTGGTTTAAACAGAAGATCAGTAGACTGGCTCAGATAACACAAGATGCCTAGAATCTTTACCCAGGTTACGTAATTGGGTTACAATCAGTTGTTGTCAATGTCCTCAAAAGATTGTTGAAAGATTAATGACCACTGCAGAGGACCTGAGGTTGTCCTAGACTGTTTGTTCTTATGCTTGAACAAAGTAAGAGCAATGTTAGTAGCACAATAATTATGCCTGAAATGGTATTATTGGAAAATTGAAGTTCTTTAATTTGTTTTGAAGATGGTAATCATAGACTCCTCAGGGGATGTCCAATAGGTCATTTGTTGGGTTGGTACTTTAGGGAAGGCAGAAGTTTTCCTGTATTGAGTGTAGAGATCTTACTATCTCTCTGCCCTGCAGACACCAGGTACAGGAATCATCAGGGAAGATAGGCAGGTGAGGGCTGGCCTCCAGCAGCTGAAAGAGATCTTAACAGTTCTGAGGTCAAGAGATCTCTTGTGAGGACATTTTCAAATTCTTAGCGATTATTGAAGCATCTGACATTGGATGGAGTTATTGACTTGCAACACAATCAGTTCCTGGAAATCTTTAAACCAGGAAGAGATGATTATAGATATCTTTGCTCTCATGGGAGGAGAAGGAATTTAGGAATGTTGAACATCAAGGGCATCCTTTCATGTCATCCTCTCACTGCTGACAGATTGTTACATCCAGTTTTATTCTAAAAGCAGGGTTGGGTAAAATATGGATTAAGTATAAAGGTCTTCCATTGTTTCCTACCCCATATAACCTTGGTTTTTTGGCTAGAACTACCTGTTTTTTCTTTTCTCTCTAACTTTAGTCTAGTAGAAATACATCTCAGGGCCTTTACTGGTATGGTTTCCTATCCCTTTTCTTTGCAAACATCAGATTTGATGTTGACTGAAAGGCTTGGATTCAGTTCAAGAAACAAATTATTGAGCCCCACCATGAACATGTCAGAGAGGGTGAAAGTACAAAGATGACTAGGGTACATGGTCTCTTTCTTCCTAGGGACTCACTCTGGTGAGCTAGTTACCCACGTCTCAAAACAAAGAGAATGTAACAAAAAGTAAAGTATATTAAGACAAGCATAGGATGGTTGAAATTGGAGGGGTGTGGACTTTGGCCTTTGGTCCAACTCTGGTTATATATAAGAATGGGCATGTTTCAGATGCTATGCTGCTCAAGTTTACCCTGAGAATATGGCTGACTGGGAACTTAGTTTCATCTACTTATACCCATCTGACATTCTTCTTGTTTGTTCCTCTTCTATTTCATTTTCGCCAACAACAGTCACCTCTAAACCATACTTCTGGATACCCTGTTTCCGGGTTGTTTTCCTAAAGTTGTCTTGTAATTGCCCCTTTGTTCTCAGAAATAACATTGCCAAGCAGCATCTGAAATGAGACAAGAGTTGTTACTCCAGAGTCAGATGAGGCAAACACTTACAGTAGACCTCAAAGGGCAAATGAAAATGTCTCTGAGCCTGAGGTCACTCTGGGTTGTACATGGCAATGAATCTGGATATGTGGCAGGGCATGTGAATGAATTTTCATCTTCCTACTTTTCCTTCTACCCTGAGATCATCTGTCCTCAGTAGCATCTGCTGTTTGAAAATGCATCCACCTCTTTTTCATCTTATTTGCTGTGCAAGAAAGCACAGAGTTATGCGATTGTGTAGGGCTTCCCTTGTGGCTCAGACGGTAAAGCGTCTGCCTACAATGTGGCAGGCCCGGGTTCGATCCCTGGGTCGGGCAGTTCCCCTGGAGAAGGAAGTGGCAACCCACTCCAGTATTCTTGCCTGGAAAATCCCATGGACGGAAGAGCCCAGGAAGCTAAAGTCCATGGGGTTGCAAAGAGTCGGTCATGACTATTGTTCTCCAGCCCAGGGAAGTAGAAACTGTTACAACACTGGCACATTTAAACCAGAAAGAGGTGATTATAGATGTCTTTGCTCTCATGGGAGGAGAAGGAATTTAGGAATGCTGAACATCAAGAGTATCCTTTCATGTCATCCTCTCACTGCTGACAGATTGTTACTTCCAGTTCTAGTCTAAGTAGGGTTGGGCAAAGGATGGATTAATTGTTAATCTGTGGATGGATTAAAAGTTAACTGACCCCTTAGAAAGTCAGCCTCTACTCCAGGATCTTTTCTGTGTAACTGCTCCTCTGAGGCACCTCGGTTGGTCCATTCCCTGCTGATTGCCAGATGATGTGAAGATTCTATAACATAATACAAATAAGACATAAGCTAACTTGCGAAGCTGGCTGAAGATGGAGAATTTCATGCAGTTATTGCAAGTGATGGTGCTGAGCTGGCAGGACCTGATCAGTGAGGCCCCGGCAGAATCAGACCGCTTGATGATTGTAGAAGAGAGTACTAACCAGGAAGGTGACAGGGTGAAATTCAGAGAAGCATGTTTCGAATAGCAAAGATTAGGAGAAGCCATTAGGAGACATGGATGGATCTTTCTAATATATTTGCAAAAATGAACCTGTTTTACGCTGCAGAAAAAAAAGTAAATTCAAAGAAATTGGATCATGTTATATGACTTTGTCAGAAAATATATGCCAAAAAGTGTCAGCCGAACCCATTCTTGCTTTGTTATAGTTATCAGGTCAGAGTTGCATTATATGTTAAATTTTGTTGAATGTAAAATAAAATATATCTAAGTTTCATGATTTATTTGTTAAACTATTGGGTTGGTCAAAAACTTCTTTCAAGTTTTTGATAACATCTTACAGAAAAGCCTGAACAAACGTTTTTAGTCAACTCAATAATATTTTAATTACACCGTGTTGCTTTCTCTATAATAGGAAAATTGGGGTTATTATAAAGTAGGTTCTCGGGAATTCCCTTGTTGCCTAGTGGTTAGGATCCTGGGCTTTCACTACGGTGGCCTAGGTTTAAGCCATGGTCAGGGAACTGAACTGAGATCTCACAATCCACATGTCACAGTCTTAAAAAAAAACAAAAAAAGAATAAATAAATAAAGTGGGTTCTCTTCTCTTCTCAAGAAAATTAGAGACACCAAGGGAACATTTCATGCAAAGATGGCACAATAAAGGACAGAAATGGTATGGACCTAACAGAAGCAGAAGATATTAAGAAGAGGTGGCTAGAATACATAGAAGAACTATACAAAAAATATCTTCACGACCCAGATAATCATGATGATGTGATCACTCACCTAGAGCCAGACATCCTGGAATGTGAAGTCAAGTGGGCCTTAGGAAGCATCACTACAAAGCTAGTGGAGGTGATGGAATTCCAGTTGAGCTATTTCAAATCCTGAAAGATGATGCTGTCAAAGTGCTGCACTCAATATGCNTGGAAGAAGCACAAGCTGGAATCAAGATTGCTGGGAGAAATATTAATAACCTCAGATATGCAGATGACACCATCCTTATGGCAGAAAGTGAAGAGGAACTAAAAAGCCTCTTGATGAAAGTGAAAGAGGAGAGTGAAAAACTTGGCTTCAAGCTCAACATTCAGAAAACGAAGATCGAGGCATCTGGTCCCATCACTTCATGGGAAATAGATGGGGAAACAGTGGAAACAGTGTCAGACTTTATTTTTGGGGGCTCCAAAATCACTGTGGATGGTGACTGCAGCCATGAAATTAAAAGATCTAGGTTATGACCAACCTAGATAGCATATTCAAAAGCAGAGACATTATTTTGCCAACAAAGGTCCATCTAGTCAAGGCTATGGTTTTTCCTGTGGTCATGTTTGGATGTGAGAGTTGGACTGTGAAGAAGGCTGAGCACTGAAGAATTGATGCTTTTGAACTGTGGTGTTGGAGAAGACTCTTGAGAGTCCCTTGGACTACAGGGAGATCCAACCAGTCCATTCTGAAGGAGATCAGCCCTGGGATTTCTTTGGAAGGAAGGACGCTAAAGCTGAAACTCCAGTACTTTGGCCACCTCATGTGAAGAGTTGACTCATTGGAGAAGACGATGCTGGGAGGGATTGGGGGCAGGAGGAGAAGGGGACGACAGAGGATGAGATCGCTGGATGGCATCACTGACACGATGGACGTGAGTCTGAGTGAACTTTGGGAGTTGGTGATGGACAAGGAGGCCTATCGTGCTGCGGTTCATGGGGTAGCAAAGAGTCGGACACGACTGAGCGACTGAACTGACTGAACTGATCCTATTAACTGCCAGGATATTGCCTCTTCTCCCACGTGTAACTATTTTTTTCCAGCTGTAACTTTTATAGAAGTGAGTGTGTTCCAGGTTCTTTAAGTTCAGTTAAAAGAGAACCACCTGAGCTAACTAAGCATGACTTTTTTTTTTGTCCATAAGTGCAGTCACTTTTCTGATAAGAACAAGTTGGCATCCTTATTTTACATCACTTTTCCTGAAATACATACTAAAAATTTGAAGTATTTTGGAAATGCATCTAGGAAGTCTGGATTGGGAAGCTGTTTGCACTCTCTACAAGAACTGCTCAAGAGCTCAAGGACTGCTTGAATTAGGGAAAACTATCTGGTCCAAACCATCACAATCCAATTAAAAATGCTGTAAAGTGTTCTGTGACCTTCCCAGGGACCTCTAGCCCAGGACACCTATGTAGGTACTTGTTTGCTGCTTACACCTCACGTCCAGACTAGAATCAAGGCCACAGGGCAAGTGCATCTTCTTTGGAGCTTTGCCTAATCTTCAGCCTCAGCTCTCTAGAGCTATCATGGGGACCAAAGGGTCAGAAGAAACAGCAATCTCATCAGAGTCTTGATTAAGTTCTTAAAATAGACCAAGGTGATGGAGAAATGCTTTTCTTTTTAAAAAGAATTTTTTTGGCTTTATGGCATGTGGGATCTTATTTCCCTGACCAGGGATCAAACCTGCACCCCTTGTACCACAAGTTCAAGTCAACCATTAGGCTACCAGGGAAGTTCCAAGAGTGGCTTTTTCTGTGATTTTATCTCATCAGGCAGTAGAGAGGCCAGTAGGAGCCTCTGAAGACTTCTTTCTCCCCCAGGAAAAGAGAACCATGGTCACTTTGGTGAAGTGTGCAGAGAGCTCAGACCTCTCTAGAGAGGTCTTCACGTCAGTCCCAGAAACTGGACAGAGAGAAAGGCTCATTAAGGTCCCCAACATGTTAGGTTTGGGTCTTTACATATCTTAAAAAAAGAAAAAAAAAATCTCCTGTTAGTCCAGGTAAAACTCCAGTTCCTTTCTGGTTCACCATTTCCTCTGAGGTCTTCTTCCTCCTTTGCCTTGTCTCTCAGTCCTGCCCAGCACATCCTTCGGGCTCACCAAGGTCAGACTGAACCCTTTGTTGATTCTTGGGAAGTTACTCTCTCTCTCTCTCACCTCTGAGCCTCGGGCCCTGCCCGTCCTTGTCTGAAGGCTGCTACCCCCACCTCTTTGCCTTTCTGGCTCTTCGGGCTCAAAGGACCCTGCGCCCATGCTCCTCCTGCTACCTGCCGCGCTGGGCTCCTCAGGAACAGAGGGACAGAGCTTGGGTCTTTTATTGCCAACTGAAGCCATTGACACTGGTTTTACTGGAGAGTGTGGAGACTGAGAGTCTTCATAAAGTGGAATTTCTTTGCATTAAATTTTTTTGATTACTATAAAAATTTGAAAAACACAGAAAACTACAAAAAATGAAAATTTACCCTTTATACCACCCTAGAAATAGCTACATTGACTCTTTTCTTACACTATGTGTTTATTTATGTGGCTGTGTCAGATCTTGGTGGCAGCACTCAGGATACTTGACCTCGCTGCAGCTAATGGGAACTTTAGCTGAGGCATGTGGGATACCTCCCTGACCAGCTCCCTGCATTGGGAGCCCAGAGCCTTAGTCACTGGACCACCAGGGAAGTCCCAGAAAAAGCTATGTTAACTCATATTATATTTCCTTGTAATCTTTTAAAAACACTATATGCTTGTTTATTTCATTTATGTGGCAGATTATTGTTGTTCCGTCACTAAGTCATGTCCGACTGTGACCCCCCATGGACTCCAGCATACTAGGCCTCCCTGTCCTTCACCATCTCCTGAAGTTTGCTCAAACTCATGTCCACTGAGTCAGTGATGCCATCCAACATCTCATCCTCTGTCACACCCTTCTCCTCCTGCCCTCAATCTTTCCCAGCATCAGGGTCCTTTCTAATGAGTTGGCTCTTCACATCAGGTGGCCAACGTATTGGACCTTCAGCTTCAGCATGATGACTAATGGTTCCTAACCTGGAGCAAATATCTCGTTCTTCCATGTTATTGTTGTTCAGTCGCTAAGCTGTGTCCAGCTCTTTGTGACCCCATGGACTGCAGCATACCAGTCTTCCCTGTCCTTCACTATTTCCTGGAGTTTGCTCAAATTCATGTCCATTGAGTCAGTGATACTATCTAGCCATTCATTCTTGGCTGCCTTTTTCTCCTTTCGTCTTCAATCTTCTCAGCATCAGGGTCTTTTTCAATGAGTCAGATCTTCGCATCAGGTAGCCAAAGAATTGGAGCTTCAGCAACAGTTATTCCAATGAATATTCAGGGTTAATTTCCTTTAGGATTGACTGGTTGGATCTCCTTGAAGTCCAAGGGACTCTCAAGAATCTTCTGCAGCACCACAATTCAAAAACATCATTTCTTCAGCACTCAGCCTTATTTATGGTCCAACTCTCACATCTGTACATGACTACTGGAAAAAACCATAGCTTTGACTAGATGGACCTTTGTCACCAAAGTGATGTCTCTGCTTTTTAATACACTGTCTAGGGTTGTCATAGCTTTTCTTCCAAGGAGCAAGCATCTTTTAATTTCATGGTTTCAGTCACCATCTGCAATGCTTTTGGAGCCCAAGAAAATAAAATCTGTCACTGCTTTCACTTTCCTCACAAATAGAATTTGCCATGAAGTGATGGGACCAGATGCTATGATCTTAGTCTTTTTGAATATTGAGTTCAAAACCAGCTTTTTTACTCTTCTCTTTCACCTTCATCAAGAAGCTCTTCAGTTTCTCTTTGCTTTCTGCCACTAGAATTTCATGTTAATTTCTCCTAAAATGTTATTTAGAGTTTACCACAAGCTTAAGTTGTTTGTATATGCACACTACATGTACACACACACACACACACACACACACACAAAGAGTCATCCAGGTCTCTATCTTTTTTTTTTTTTAATGTTTACTACTGCTTGTTAGGAAACTCATTCACTCAGATGGCTAACAGGCAGAGAATTAAAATCATCCCAACTTTTCAGGAGAGGACCACTCCTTTTTGTCCACACATAAGCACCAGAGCCAGTTTTAACCCTAACCGAGTCAGTAACTGACAGCTTCCCATCAGTGTGTGAGCTTCTGAGCACCAGGGAGTAAGCTAAAGCACATTCGGGACCCCCCTTTACATGCCCCAAATCAGTGAGTCCTGGGGACACTCCCCACTTAGGAAGTCGCCGTTCCTGCCGCTCTCTGTCAGCTTTCCTGAGAGACGGCCAGCTCTCTCCTGCTATAGCCCTTTTCTTCACATGTCGATTGGTAGACTTCTCTGGGCATCTCAGCATCACCATGCCTAAAATAGGACTCCTGATTTCTCTCATCCACCTTGGCTTCCTCTAAGCTCTAGCCTCTCCCATGCATTGACCTGTCCTAGCTGCAGTCACTCGCACTGACCACAGTCCTGGCTCTGACCGTGACCCCCTGTAGTGCTCCTAACAGCACATCTCAAAGGATCTATTCAAAATCTCTGTCACATGATGTAAGTCCTGTGCTTAAAGGCTGCCTGTGACTTTCTGGAGGAAAAAGTCCAACATCCCTGTTCCTATTCTACAAAGATCTGCAGAACTGGCTCTTCATCTCTATAACATCAGCTCCCACGACCCTGTCTTTGCTCTTCTTGCTCCAGCCCTCAAGGGTTTCCCTGCACAAATCAGTGCACACACGCTTCAGTCTTTGGCTGTTCAGACCTTGACTCATTGCTGAGTTCACTCAGATGCCACTCGTACCAGAAAACGTTTCTCTGACTCTCCTAAAAGAGCATTCCCAGGACTCCCTCAACCTTTAGCTTTGTTGTCTTTCCCTGGTCACCAACTGATGTGCAGTTTTGCTTGTGTGCGGGTTATTGGTCTTCTTGCTCTTGATGGTAACCTCTATGAACACCAGGCCATAGTTGTGTCAGGCTGCAGTCCTGGGCATGTGACAGCGTCTGGATCCTGGTAGGTGATGATAGCAACTATCTGAAAGCATTCAATCTCTGAGACTTTCACCAGTCATGCAGAAGAAACAGCTAGGACAGTCATTTCTATTCAAAATCTGGCTCCTAGTCCCCCAGCTCCTGGCGAACAGAGCTCTGTATCACCTTACAGAACATGCCATTCCCCAGGAGCAGCAGAGCTCCAGCCAACGGGCCCTGTCCTTGAGGGGGGTAAAAGACTGGGAGCCGTGGAGGGAACAACTGCTCCTCAGAGGTCAGTGCTCAGGGAGGATGCCCCGCAGGGCCCAGACACCAGGAATTCTATTTACATTGACAACAGCTGAGGACAGAAACACACAGAAATATTAACAGCTTCAGGCCACAGTCCCTAAATTGCAGGACAAAAAAAAAAATGCCATTTGCTTGGAACAGAACTTTCAATCCTGAGATTTTCTAGAGTTCTTCATTTATTTACATTCCTTTAATAGGAAAACAAGACAAAAAGCTATTCTGGAATTTTTTTTTTTTTTTTTTAGAGGTGAGAAGGAACAGCAAAAATCCTTTTCATATTGATTTTAATATGAAAAAGCATTGGAAAGCTCATGGACTTCCCTCATGAAGGCTGTACGTTCTTAACAGGAAAAATTCCAAGCACACACAGATTTGTCGTATGAGTCACCTCCCAGTGCATCCCATGGCTTCTCCTCTTAAATAATGAAGAGCAGCCAGCATTAAACCTCAGGAGGCTGCCAGCAGCTGTTGCCACTGGATTATTATTCCCGTTAGATCTTTGGGGTGTAGTGTTGGCTGCATGCTATCTTTAGCTGACCCCAGCACCTGGAAGGGAAACCAGTCACTTGCCATCCCCCTACTTATGAGATGAAAGGTTTTCTGTCTCTAATAGGAGTCTCAGAATAACCACATCCTGACAAGGGTTCCCAGAAGTGACTGTTTGAAATTCAAAATGTACTTCAAATTTGCATTATTTTCCCCAATGCAGGAAGTTAGGATGAACTATAGTGCAGCTTCCCACTGTGGCCTTGGATAATTCTGTCTGGCTACAGCCTTTGGAGAGGGTTGCATATGTGTGTACTAAGCTGCTTCAGTCTTGTTGGACTCTGCGACCCCATGGGTTGTAGCCCGCCAGGCTCCTCTGTCCGTGGGATTCTCCAGGCAAGAATACTGGAGTGGGTTGCCATCTCCTCCTCCAGGGGATCTTCTCAACCCAGGGATCGAACCTGCATCTCTTGCAGCTCCTGCATTGCAGGTGGATCCTTTACCACCAGCGCCACCTGGGAAGCCCAGAAGGGTTGAGTCCTGTCTTTATTTTCAGAACAGACTGAAGTTTGCCTCCAGTAGCAGAGGTGTCGTAGTTATGGTGCCCAGATTGAAGGAAGGCTGTGAGGTGCTGGCATCCCTGGCGGGCAGCTCTTGCCAGGGGCCTTGGTGGTGGCAGGAAGAGTGATTCTCAGCCAGCAATCTTCTTGAGACACTGTGTTCAACCTCCATCTACAGAGCCAGGCCTCTTGTGGGGACTCTCATTTATAAGATGCAGGCAAACATCCTTGGAAATATGAGGCTGTGGGAAAAGAATATTTCCAGCTTCCTTCCTGTGAGCTGAGTCAGTGGATGGAAGGAGCGAGTGGCTTGGGGTGGAGACTAGTGGCTGGGCTGGGGTGATATCTCTGGTGGAGGAACCACAGATGCTCGATCTGCCTTCCAGGAGGTATGTTTCTTGCACTCAGGTATGAGGTGTGCAGGTCTGGGACAGAGTTGAATTTCTCAGACTCGAGAAAGAGTCAAAGCTGAATTCCACCATTCCCCTTCACCCCCCCCCCACCCCCGCCCCAACAAAGGTCAGGGATTGATGTCAGACAAGCTGGGCAAGGGTTATATTGGGACTGCACTTCAAGTAAATGCTCCTCTTGGGCCAGGGGCAGATGTTTAAGCTACCCTAACTTTGCTGGATGTACTCACTCAGCTGTGCAGGTAGGGGGGAGAGGGTGGGGGGAATTATGTGGATTCTGGTCCGAAGCAGCTTTGTCTTCCTCTGTTCCTCTTGGCTGGGCAAGAAGTAGCAGACGCCTTTTGCTTTAGGTTTTTGCTAACACTCGCATCACATTGGACTAATCGGGAGGGCAGTGTCACCTGGCAGGGAGCACCTTCCGGTGATGCAGGCAGGTCCGGCGCTGGGCGGTGCTCAGCGTCCCTTCCTCACCCCAGGAGCCTAAGCTGTGCTGTGCTGACGGCCTCCACACCGCGACATACGCTTTAGGTAGAACAGCTACACAGGCCTGGCCTCATGTCACGTCAGAGAACATCCATCTAACTGTGTGGGAGGCTCCACTGTTAAAACGTTACCAACGCTGCTTCATAGAAAGGAGTGAAGGCAAGGCTCCCAGCCCAGCCCTGTTGTGAGAGGGTCAGTGGAAAAGGTGCGGGGAGACCAGCGTGACTGGGAGGGCACGCGTGGGGCAGGAGGGGCGGGGCGGTGAGGCCCGAGAGGCAGTGGGGAGGCCAGGCATCCCAAGGGGCCTGTGGGCCACGGGGCCTGAGTGAGAGGAGAGACTCTGGGGGCCGGGGCAGAGAGGGTGTCTGTGGAGGGTCTCCTTGGCTGGTATGCGAAGACTGAAGTTGGAACAAAGATGCAAGCGAGGAAGGCAGGTGGGGAGGCTTTTGCAATAGTTCCCGCAGGGACTTCCTTGGCATCCAGTGGTTGAGACTCTCCATGTCCACTGCAGGGGGCATGGATTCAATCCCTGGTCAGGGAACTAAGACCTCACATGCTGCAGGGTGCACCCCCACTTCTTTTTTAATTCAAATAAAAAAATAGTTCAAGCAAACAATGATGGAGGCTTGAGCCGGGCTCATAGCGGATGAGGGAGTGAGAAGCTGATCTTAGACAACGGTGAGTGGTCTTGAAGCAGGATCTTAGTTACCCTTGGTTCCTTGAACCTGAATGCTGGACAAAAGCCAGGAACCCTAGCTGCGACTCCACCAAGGACTAAGACTAGAAGCAAACCCAACCTGGCTCTTGCCTCTGTTTAAAAGTAAAAATGATTTAAGGAGATAAAAACTGCAAAAAAAAAATGGGTTCAGTTCAGTTCAGTTCAGTCGCTCAGTCATGTCTGACTTTGTGACCCCATGAACTGAAGCATGCCAGGCCTCCCTGTCCTTCACCAACCCCTGGAGTCCACTCAAACCCATGTCCATCGAGTTGGTGATGCCATCCAACCATCTCATCCTCTTTTATCCCCTTCTCCTCCTCCCCTCAATCTTTCCCAGCATCAAGGTCTTTTCCAGTGAGTCAGCGCTTCACAGCAGGTGGCCAAATTATTGGAGTTTCAGCTTCAACATCAGTCCTTCAAATTAACACCCAGGACTGATCTTACAGTCCAAGGGACTCTCAAGAGTCTTCTCCAACACTACAGTTCAAAAGCATCAATTCTTCGGCGCTCAGTGTTCTTTATAGTCCAACTCTCACATCCATACATGACCACTGGAAAAACCATAGCCTTGACTAGACGGACCTTTGTTGGCAAAGTAATGTCTCTGCTTTTTACTGTGCTGTCTAGGTTGGTCATAACTTTCCTTCCAAGGAGTAAGCGTCTTTTAATTTCATGGCTGCAATCACCATCTGCAGTGATTTTGGAGCCCAGAAAAATAAAGTCAGCCACTGTTTAGACTGTTGCCCCATCTATTTCCCATGAAGCGATGGGACCAGATGTGATGATCTTAGTTTTCCAAATGTTGAGCTTTAAGCCAACTTTTTCAATCTCCTCTTTCACCTTTATCAAGAGGCTGTTTAGTTCCTCTTCACTTTCTGCCCTAAGGGTGGTGTCATCTGCATATCTGAGGTTATTGATAT
>SJYQ01004923.1:350337-368985 GCA_006410935.1 Redunca redunca
ATGCCCACCTTTTCTGACCCCCAAGGAGCCTTCCTGCTGGTGTGGAGTTGGGAAGATTTCCTTTACCTCAGGAGTGATAGATACGGTCGTTTTCTCTGCTCCCTCTCAGAGCTCACTTCCTGCCTCTAACTCTGTCCTTGGGTTGTCAGGGAAAACAAAGCTCCAATCTACTCTGCTTGACAAACTCCGGCTGCTCAGCCCAGAGGCCCATCTATCTCCTGCCTCAAACTTGTGTGAATGGAGAGAGATTTTAAAGGTTGGAGCAGACAGGATGTGCTGAGGGACTGGACCAAGGGTGTGAGTGAAGTAGAGGAGACAAGGAAACAACCGGGGCTGGAAGCCTGGAGTGATGAAGCCTGTGTGCGGGAGGGGCATGCATTGAGTTTCAGATGTGCTGTCGGCGGAGACTTGGGAAGCTCTGGGTCCGAGCCTCAGCCTGGGCTATGTTCCTGAACGTTCTCGGCAGATGGATCCTCCCTGAGTAACATGAGAAAAGTCTTTAGCAGTATTCACACTCGGCAGCCTGGGTGCCCTGGTGGGAGCGGACGAAAAAAGTTTTCCGGCAGAATTCATTGATTCCTAAGTCTAACTGGTGCAGCAGTGGGGAAGGGTGCTGGGTGTGCAGAGACACCTCCTCCCCAGAGTGGTCGGAGAGCTGCTCAGAGCCCGAAGGCAGGGTGCTGCGCCCACCACTCTGCTCCCTCCAGCCGGAACCCCCTGAGACATCCGCGCTCCCACTGCCCCCGGACACGTTGGTCATGTGGCTTCCGGCCGGGACTGGCCAGTGGCACCTGTGTGAGAGGCTGGGCCCCGGCACCACCCTCTGGCTCTTTGCGTCCACGTTGCCCACAGGCCCAGAGAGCACCAGTGCCCCTTCCCCACCCGTCCCCTCTGTGACAGCTGTTTTGGGAGCAGGGAAGCCCAGGGTGCTTGCCTTCACGGGGGTCGAGGGGTGAGTGGAGGTTCAGCTGGCAGAGCAGACCCCTGCCCGCTGGGTCTCCCCGCTCCCCCGCCCCTTCTCCCCCTCCCCTGGTTCCTCCCCTGCCCCTTACCCCGACTCCAGGAGGTCTCCTGGCGTCCTTAGTCTCTCGTGTGCGCACCAATATTCACGGAGGCGTCTGCTTCCAGGGAAAGTGACCTGAGGTCTAAGAAAATACTTTATCGCCGCGTTCCCCACAAGGAGCACTGAAGTGCACCGGGGACTGATTGGAGCCCCCGGGGGTGCCCTGGGATATTTTAAAGTCTCAGGGAAAACAGTGGTGACACACACCATCTGTGGGACACAGTGTAGACTACTCTGGGGGATTAGTTTCCATGCCAGGTGTACTGCCTTCCCTTCGAAGCTGCTCGTTCTTCTGTAGCTGAGTCTTCAGTGACCACTGTGGCCAAAAGCAAGTGCCCGGGGGAGTCAGGTGGAGGAGGAAGTGGAGGTGGTGTTGGATGCCATTCCAGGACTGGAGAAGTTGTTTAGTGTCCACACTCCATTAGAAAGTAAATGTGATTAAGAATAAAATACAAATAATTCTAGTGTATATGTATTATCTTTTTTTTTTAATTGGATGCTAAGTTATCAGTGTATCAAGCCTTTTGAAGTTGAACCTGTTAGCTACTTCTTGTGATCAGAGGCTGCCCTTTCTTGGGACAGTCAGGGCCCATGAACCAAATAATTTGGGGGCCTCAACTTTGTAATGACAGTGTTTTCCATTAAAATGGGTTAAGTGTCAAATAACAGTCCCCACTGCAGACTGTCTGAGGCCAAGGAGGGCTCTGCCTGGAGCCGACTTCTATTCTCCTTCCTAGTGCCGCACTGTTCATGAACTGTCAGGTTCTTTGGTTTTAAACGTGAACAAACATGTTCTCTCCTGTTTTCTTTCAGAGAGTGGGTTGATCGCGCTCCATCTCTTCATTTTCTGAGAGTGTTAATTTGTCTGAGACTCCTAATGAGGGATCCATGTTATCAGGTTGGTTGCAAACAATAAAAATATTTTTTACTAGTTTGAAGATGAAATAAAAACTGGTGGGCTCTTCTTTGAAGCACAGCATGGTAACTTTTTATCCCCTCTCACTACTCAGTAGCTTCCACGTTTAGGAAGTATCTTACCTGCTATTGAAATCGATAGGAGAGAAGTGATTTAGTGGGGACAGAAATCTCTCTGCATTTCTATTCTGTTACCTGTGGGATGCCGTGGACTGACTTCTGGTCTGTGTTTGCATCATCTCTTGGCACTTTAAACCATAGGCAGCTTGGAGAAGGGCACACTGGGCCATACTTTGGAGCATGTTGATGCCAAGCAGCCAAAGTGAGCAGCGGCAAGCGGGGACTTCCTTAGGGGGCTCCAGGGCCGACAGGGGGAGCGGCCGGGCCTACACATGGTAGCTGCCCCAGAGGCATGCACTCCCCGGAGGCCAGCCTCAGAGCCAGAGTCAGAAAGAGGTGAGCACGGGGCTCCTGCTTGTCTCAGAGGAGGCGCTTGCCAGGGGGGAGTCTCCCCTCCTCTCACTGGTCAGTCAAGCATGCTGTCTCTGGGTTAGTGCCTCTCAGACTTTCAATCACCTGGGGCTCTTGTACGTGCAGATGTGGACTCCATTAAGTGTACACGGAGGCCCAGGGTTCCGCTGAGGCCACCCGGCCAGGGCCGGCACTCTGAGTAGCAAGCACTTACCTGACACCACCTGGTCCGTGAAAGTTGCTCCTTCCAGACCCAGCTGCTAAGATTCCTGCTTCTATAAAGCAAAGGTTGTAAACTTTCTGTATATCAGAAACACTCGGAACACTTAATGATTGCTGGCACCTGAAAGTGAAAGTGTTAGTCGCTCAGTCGTGTCCGACTCTTTGCGACCCCTGGGCTGTAGCCCACCAGGCTCCTCTGGCCGTGGGATTTCCCAGGCAAGAATATGGGAGTGAGTTGCCATTTCCTTCTACAGGGGATCTTCCTGACCATGGGTTGAACCCAGGTCTTCTGTATTGCAGGCAGATTCTTTACTGTCTGAGCCACTGGGGAAGCTTCTGAGTCAGTAAGTTTGGTGAGGGCCTGGAAATCTGCATTTCTAGCAAGTTCCCAGGTGTCGCTGATGCTACTGGCTGGGGGAACCACTGCCCAACCAGTTTGGAGAAGTCTCCAAATTGCTAATGAGCCATTATTGTTTCTGCTTCCCAGCATTAAATATCTAAAGGGCAGTCTTGTCATTCCTACATGCTTCAGTCATTTTCACAGATTGCTTTTTTCCCTAAGAGGTATCTCCTTTTATGCCCCATCCTGATAAGCTACTGGGATGCTCAGACCACTCTGAAGCGCATTTATTTTGGATTCAGCTTTACTGATGAGTTATTATTTGAATCAGGACGTATTTTCTTTCATTACCCTGATAGCATCTTTTCCAAACTCAGCACTCAAACCAGCGTGTGCTGCTGCTGGCCAGCGATGAACCCGCTGTGCTTGGAGTCTCCTAGGACTCATGGCAGCTCTGCTCTTTTCTTTGGAAGAGTTGCCCCCTTCCCCATGCTGTACTCTAAGATGGCTTTGTGTTGTTCTAGTTCAGAAAACCAGTTATTTGAATATGTGACATTCCTCAAAAAACTTTCTGTCCTTGTTGCCCACAGTTTTATGGGAATTTTCCTTTTCTCCTGTGACCACCCAGACAGAGCCGTGTGGGCCACGCTGGTGAGGGTGGTGTGTGCTCCCCTCTCCCCCTGGCCCTAGGCTCCTTGTCCCCGAGTCATATTAACACTGTCCCCCACCCCCCTGCCCTATGCCCCGTAGGCCTCAGCTGGAGTAAGAACAGCTTGTGTATGGTATTAATATAAGTATTCACGGAAGAAGGTGGATTTTTAGCAGGAGGTCTAGTTTTTGGACTTAAAGAAGTTAGCAAAATATTTGCCTTAGACGTGCTGTTTGCTCAGAGAACTGATGGCTCTAAAGTACTCCCTTTCTTAACCCAGTTCTTGATGGGCTGGGACAGGGTTGACTGGGTTGCTCTCTAAAGGAAAGACTTCTGTGACCTCTTTGCTTTGGGGCTTTTATGACAAAAACATGCATTAAACCAGATCTCCCACTGATTTCTAGCCTTTCCATAGAAGGACGTGTTCCCTGAATCTCTCCTCCTGGCATTCTGTCCACATGTGAGAGCAGTTGTTTAACGTGTTGAGTTGCCAAGAATTTCTGGCCGAAGTCATAGCCACGCTGGGGTTTACTGTGACCTGTGCCCACAGATGTCCAGGCCAGGCCTCTCTTTCCTCTCCTGGTGAATCCGTGACCAGTGCTGCATGATCCACAGTGGCTGCCCCAGACCGTGTCTGCTTCTCACACACCCCTCCTACCCCGGTCTTCTTATTAGATTGCAGCATTACCTGTGTTACAGGCAAAGCTGAGGCCATCCTAGTAGGAAAGCTCATATTTTCTTTGTTGCTTGAAATGTTTGGATTATTACGCACCATTGTGCATGCATGCTAAGTCACTTTAGTCGTGTCCTACTCTTTGTGACCCCATGGACTGTAGCCCACCAGGCTCCTCTGTCCGTAGGATTCTCCAGGCAAGATTACTGGAGTGGGCTTCCATGCCCTTCTCTAGGGGATCTTCCCGACCCAGGGATCCAACCCACATCTCTTATGCCTCTTGCATTGACAGGCGATTATGCACATTTACGTCCCTTCTTATTCCCGAAGAAATACCCTCCTCCTTGCCAAGCCTCAGCCTTCCATCTGTTGTCTCTATTACGGCGTCAGTGGCTCCCTTTCTGGTTTTTCTTATCATAAAAATGCCCTTTTCAGGACACACTGTCCTTTCAAGCCTTGATCTCACCTTTACTGCGTGCATTTATTGAAAGGTCAGGCTACTTATGTGGAACTCACTCCCTTTCCCTTACAGCTGATGTGCAGTATAGCTTTTCCTTGCATATCGTGCACCAAGACCTCTCGGGAGTCATTTAAAAAGGCCATCATGGACCATGATCCAGTCAGCATCTCTCGACCCAGAGGCTCCAGTATATGCCTAATGAAGGTTCCGGGAATAAATGAGTGGAAGGGATGAAAGAGAAGCCATTTTTAAAGACAAAATTGCTTCCTTTCTCATAATTAAAGGACGACATGTGTCAGAGTTTTCAAGTGTAGTTGGAGTTCCAAGCAGGGTAAAATCTACCTAGGCTGCTCACAGTGAGCCGTCAGAGCACATTGCTTATCAACGATAAACAGGAAAACTTGAAACTCCTAACCTACATCTCCATCAGCCGCAGCAATAGACACAGCAGAGCTGTATGGCCTGATGGCCCGCCTCCACCCCAGCCTCCTTCCAGCAACCTGGCGCCCCTTGCCACACTGTCTGTTTCCTCTCACTGATCCTGAAAACCTCCAGCTCTTCCTCATCACCTTCTGTTTTTCTGTGCTGTTTACTTGCTCCTTTTTAAAATTCTGCCTTCCTAAATGTTGCTGCTGTGCTCAGCTGCTTCAGTTGTGTCCAACTCTTTGGGGCCCCATGGACTATAGCCCACCAGGCTATATACTGGGATTCTCCAGGCAAGAATACTGGAGTGGATTGCCATGCCCTCCTCCAGGGGAATCTTCCTGACCTGGGGATGGAACCTGAATCGCCTGTGTCTCCTGTACGCAGATTCTTTACCTCGGAGCCACTGGGGAAGCCCCGAAATGTTAACCTTCCCCAAAGCTATTTTCTTTGTTATAGGCTCCCCCATCTTCTGAGCTCTTGGCTTCACCAATCATTTAGTTGCTGTTGTTCTTTGCTCACAAGCACATGTTTCCAGCCTGAGACTTTTCCCCTCATTTAAGTCCCAAATTTCCAGGTATTTGTTGGGATGATATGGTAGCATAATGGTTCTCAAAGGGTGGTCTGGGGACTCTCACAGGTCTCTGAGACCCTTCCAGGGGCCCCACAGGGTCAAAATGGTCTTAAAGGTGATGCTCCAGTGTGATTCATTCTCACTCTCTTATGAGCCTCTGGAGCCTTCCAGAGGCCACAGGGTATGTGATGATGGTGTACCCTCACGCCTGATGGAACACATGCTTGTGTGCTCTCGTGTTGTAAAAATTGCTCACTTTTTATCTCTAATACAGTAAATATAAAGAACTTCCCACGTAATCCGTTTGCCAACATAGGAGATGCAGATGCGGATTTGATCCTTGGGTTGGGAAGATCCCCTGCAGGAGGAAATGGCAACCCACTCCAGTATTCTTGGCTGGAAAGTTTCATGGACAGAGGAGCCTGGTGCACTGCAGTTCACGGGGTTGCAAAGGGTTGGACACAACTGAGTGAATACACACCCACACAGTAAATATAAATAGATTAACTCACATAAACAGAAGGTCTCTGGGACTCTCAGTAATCTGTAAGTGTATAAAGGAACACAGGGGCCAAAGTGTTCGAGAGCCCACTGCGCACGGGACATGCAGTAACTTCACCTGGGTCTCTCCATCCTGGCGCTCCTGCAAATTGCCGGATTCTGCAGCTTCCGTCAGCGGCACCGCCTTTCCTCCGGACTCCAAGGCAGGAAATGCTTCCTTTCCGCTTACCAGCCTTTAGAAGAGTAGTTCCTAACACCTGAAAAGCCACGTACTGGTCAGGCCCAGGGGAACCTTCTGTTGTGATGGAGGGACGCGCAGCGTGGACTGCTGACTGCGGAGGAGAGGGTGGCGGGTCGGGACGTGGCACTCGGAGCTCAGTGCTCTGTTGACTGCCCGACCAGGGGCAGCGTGCCAGGTGCCCTGACACTTCGCATCGGCGACACACTGCTGGACTGACGGCAGCCAGAGCAGTGTTGCAGGACGTGCCGTTGTCCTATAGTCCTTATCAGTGTTATATTACTGTGTCAAGTTTTTAAAATGAGAGGAACTCTGGGAATAGGTAGAGCAAGGATGTTTGTCCAGATTGATGGAAACTGTCTCCAGGTCACTAGGCTCGGAAGTCTAGAGCCGGGTCCTGAGAGCCCAGGCCGTGCTGGGGAGGAGCGCCGTCCTGTCTGCTTTTCAGCTCGGTAGCCGGGACTGCTGAGCCCAGAGATGAGGGTGCCTTGCGGTCTTGTTCTTCGGTTGTCCCGTTGCTTGTTAGTGGTGGTACAGCCTCGCTCCTTTTCCTGTGTTTTGTAACAGTGCTTCTGACGCGGCGCTCACAGGACCCAGTGAGTGCTCTGTGAAAGGTGGTGCGTCTCACCCACCATATGCAGGGCCGATGGGCGGCTCCTCCTGCTGGAGACTGCGGGGCACGGCAGCGCGTTAAAGCTCAGAGGAGTTTAAATCTATAATAAAATAATTTGTTACACTCTGTTCAACCTACTATTTGATCATAAAAATATTTTCAAACACCTAGTACCACTCATTGCACAGAATAAAATCATTATTCCCAGGACAGGGTTTGGGATAACACCGATGATTGTATAGATATATTTTTGCCAAGGTAAACATTTAAGAATGACCATGACCAGTCATTTAAACATGGGTCTCTCCCTGGTGGCGTCTCCCAAGCTTCACATTTAAATTTCCTTTATGTCAGCAATGCCAGATCTCTCTTCTGCCCTCAAGCACTTTTCCGGGCCTGTTGTTCTTCCATCACCTGAATACACCACCTGCAGCTCAGCATGTCGGGCTCCACCTCCTCGTCTAACCCAGCCTGTGTCCCCTCTTCCCTGGGCTTATCCTGTCCTGGCCTCCCGTCACCTCGCTGTGCAGACGGTCAGGTCTCTTCTCTGCACCCTTCTCCACTGGCCTTCACGTCCAGCTGGTCAGACCATGTCAAGACTGCCCACCTGTCCACTCCCTTCTCTCTGCACCTGCCAACCCACGGGGCTTCCCTCCATGCCCGTCCCTCTCCAGTTTCCTCCAAGACTGGGGGGAAGTCCCCACAGCTGGGTCTGATCAGCCCTTGTTCACACGTGTCCATCAGGCTCGAATGCAAAGTTCAGTTCAGGCTCATATTCAAGTCTTCCCACAGTTCATCTCACTCTGTTTTTCTAACAGTATTCCCAATGATTCCCTTCATAAATTTAGGGAGTTGCTTTTCAGTGATACAACATCTTGATGTTTTTTCTATGCAACTTCTGTGCACTTTTGATCCTCCTGTCCTCTTTGCTTGGAGGAATCCCCTCCATTTCCTTCTCTTCTCCACCATCTCCTCAGCACAACTATACATCCTTCTAAGCCCATTCAGAGGCTACCACCCTTACAAAGTTTTCCATAGTCCTCTCAGCAGGCTACTATATGTCCCTCCTCTCGGGTGTCACAGCACCTCCTGTGTAACTTTCTTAAACTATGAAAAAGTGTTAGTTGTTCTGTCATGTCCGACTCTCGGCGACCTCATGGACTGTAGCCCACCAGGTTCCTCTGTCCATGGAATTCTTCAGGCAAGAATACTGGAGTGGGTTGCCATTCCCTTCTCCAGGGGATCTTTCTGACCCAGGGATCGAACCCTGGTCTCCTGCAGTGCAGGCAGATCACCGTCTGAGCCACCAGGGAAGCCCTGTAACTTTCTTGACACACCTACCTAGATCTGTCTTAAATTCCAGTTATTTGTGTGTCTACCTTATCCTTGCCTGCAGTTCACCGAAGTCAACCTCTGCCATCTATATATTTGTGTCTCCTTCAGAGCCTAACCTGGGGATCTTACTAACAGGAACGGAAAAGAAAATGCTGAAAAAATATAAGTGGTTTTGAAATGTTATTTTTATGTGTATAAAATGTCCATCATAATTATTGGCAATGCATACAGTATTCTTTTCTTTGACTGCAGCTCTTCTAAAGTGAATAGCAATCATGGGAATTCAAATTAGTAGGTGGTCATAGAACTATTTTAATTGAGTTATAAATATACCTTCATTCTTAATTTGAACAAGGGTGTGTGGTTTCCAGATTCCCTTCACACAGATTAAGGAAACCTTGACCCTTGACCCAGGAGGCCTCGAGCCCCTGAGCCTTTTCCTCAGCTGTTCACGCAGCTCCAGGGTAGCACGTGATCATCCCCTCATACATACTCATGTACTCATTGCCAGACACGTTCCAGAGCTGGAACGATGGCTAATATTTGTATTTCAAATAACTTCCTTGTGGGCACAGTAGGTAAGGAGAGAGGAGTCAACGTAGCGTTGAACAGGTAGAGCCACCTGAAACCTGTTCATCCCAAGATCAACGTCAGTGCAGGTAACCTGAGAGCACCGGCTGTTAGTGGAGCTCCAAACCGGCCCCTTTCACCCCAGCCTCCCAGCACCCTCTCTCCCAGCGCTTTTCAGAAGTTTTATGCAGTGCCTTCTTATTGGAAATTGGTGCGTGAGTGCTGAGTCGCTTCAGTTGTGTCTGACTCTTTGTGATCCTGTGGACTGTAGCCTGCCAGGCTCCTCTGTCCATGGGATTCTCCAGGCAAGAATACTGGAGTGGGTTGCCATGCCCTCCTCCAGGGGATCCTCCTGATACAGAGACAGAAGCCGAGTCTCTCATGCCTCCTGTCTTGACAGGAGAGTTCTTTACCACTGAGCCACATGGGAAGCCCTGAAAGATCTGTATCAGATCTATATTTTGCGATGATAATCCTTAGATTTGTTCAGGGTGTGAGTTTAATAAGATCATTAGCCACATCACCTGAAGGAGAAGCCCTGTTTTCTACTCTGCTAGAGCAGTGCTGCTCAGATTTTCTCAGGCCTGTGAGTTACCTGGGATCTTGTTGACACTGAGTGTCATTCAGTATGTCCCGCGTGAGTAGGCGATTGTGCATTTCTAATCAGCTCCAGACGCTGCTGTTGCTGCTGGTTCATGGACCACACCAGGCAGGGGCCTAGAGGAAAGTCCTGGGACTCAGTGATGCTGGATTTTTATCCAGACTCTGTCGTTTAGGCAAAATGGTTTACCTTTCTGGGTTTCAGTGTTCCTATTCTGTAATATGACGAGGTAAACGGAGAGATATCTAACAGCTCTTTGCAGCTCTGACATTTTATGATGACATGGGAGGAAGTAAATAGAGTGAGGACATGGGCTGCATGTCCTACTTACTTCCTGTTCTACTCAACCTGCACACTTGCTTCCAGTTCAGTTCAACCCAACTTTCCTATCTATTAATGTGCGCCCATGTGCTAAGTCACTTCAGTCGTGGCTGACTCTCTGTGACCCCATGGAGTGTGCCCGCCAGGCTTCTCTGTCTACGGGATTCTGCAGGTAAGAATTCTGGAGTGGGTTGCTATGCCCTCCTTCAGAGGATCTTCCTGAGTCAGGGATCAAACCCATGTCTCCTACGGCTCCTGCAGGCAGAATTGCGGGCAGATTCTTTGCTGCTGAGCCACCAGGGAAGCCCATATCTATTAATAGTTTATCTTAAATATAGTATGAATAACAAACATTGAAGTTTTCCATATTTATATTCTAATGTGGATCTTCAGAAATAGTTACCAACTTATGACTTAATAAATCAATTGCATGTAAAATACATCCCCCTGCCCTCCATTCTCATCTTTCATGTCTGTTCTATTGTTTTATTTTATTAGGAAATACTTCATAGCTTGGGTGGAATTGAAAACCTAGCTCAGGTAAGATCTCTTTTGTGGTGGCTGGTCTTGCCTTTCCATTTTGTGTTGTGCCTCTGGGCAGAGATCCACAGTGTGTGACAGAGAGGTCTCTTTCATCATAGCTGCCTGGCAAGGAGAAGAGCCTAGGGCCATGAGTATACAAGATACACACAGAGCAGGGAGGGACTTGAGCTGTTCTCTCCTGGCTGCTTGGGCTCACTTTACCCCACCTGTGAAATGAGAGAGTTTTATAAAGGGTCACCTGTCTTTTGAGTGAAGAAAATAAATAGGTGTTGGCTGGCAGGCCCTGGGCCTCAGCAGTGCACACACCAAGCTGGCAGGAGAAAATATTGGCTATGAGGATGTTCGTAACTTTTTCACACAATAAAGAATTACTGTGCTCACTAAAATATTGGAAATAAATGACAGTGTGAGGAATGATCTTCATGTATTTTTTCCTGCTTTGCTAACTACTGAGGGAAGATAAGGAGCTGAATAAATATGCTAAGTTAGCCCAATGTTTGGGCTTATTAATACAATCAAACAAAATTTCTAGGTATAGAAATAGTTGAAACAGCCCATCCTCCTGAAATCTATAGCATGTATGCAAAGAATAATTTTCATAATAACCCATGGCCCTGCAAATTCATTCTAAATTATTAATGGATGATTAATTTTAATGGCAATTTAATAGTAAACCTATTTTATTATTTTTATTCTTGGGAAATAGATAATATCTAGTTTTTATTTTGAAGAAATTTTTTTAATTGGCTAGAGGTTTAGCTCATTTAATGAAATAATCCTTTTTAAGATTATATTGTAAAGGATCTTTCTATCCATTTTACTTCCATTAAAATGTCAGAAATGTATGTATTTCTCTGAACCTATTTCTTACTACTCTCAGTTTTTGTAATTTTACAGTTACAAACAGTGAGGGATTTTCAGATTATCCCATACATTTCATTCTAATTATTGTTATCTACTTGTATGCCTGTTAGATGTAATTTAGGATATTATAAAACATAAGGTCAATAAAATACATGCAGTGTTATAAAAATTCTAGTGAAAAGATACATTGAAGAATTAAAATTCTAGGTACTGTATATTATGTATCATGTATCTTATTTGTATCTTATATTTGGAGGCTAAATTGCAACACAGATTTATTGAGTTATGAGTCATCTTGGGACTTTTGAGAGTTTAAGCAGTCTTTCCAGGTCCCGCCCTCCACTTCTGGCACCCCAGGGAAGCTGAGAGCCCAAAACCCATCCTCTTCTGCACTTGCCTGAAGCCGGTGCAGGGGCACCGACCGTTGTTTGGTGACCCTGTCGCGCCATCTACAGCTCATTTTCAGAAGTACCCAACCTTGCCACTCCTGCTGTGTGCTCTCAGAGCCCTCTCCTCTGATCACCTGTTGTCTGGTCCCCCCCGCAGTACATGGAGATCGTGGCGCACGGGTACCTTGGCTACGGAGAGGCGCAGCACAGCGTGGACAAGCTGGTCAACATGACGTGTGAGCGCGGCCCCGGGAGGCAGCGGCAGGGAAGAGGGGACGCTTTGAATACTTAGGAGGCTCCCCACACAGCTATGGGCTTGAGAGTCCATGCCAACTGTTATGCTCAGTGGCAAAATGTACCCAGAGGGGAGATTTTAGATCATGATTCTTATCTTGAAAAGCCCAATTTCATGTTTTAAAAGACTTTCATTGAGCACAAGCTTAGGTTTATTTAGCACAAGAGAGACTTCTATAAAAGCAAGTGAAGGGAAAGTCGCTCAGTCGTGTCCAACTCTTTGCGACCCCATGGACTATAAAGTCCATGGAATTCTCCAGGCCAGAATACTGGAGTGGGTAGCCCTTCACTTCTCTAGGGGATCTTCCCAACCCATGGATCCAACTCAGGTCTCCGGCATTGCAGGCAGACCAGTTGAGCCAAAATAAAAGCAACTTTTGGTAAAAATATTTTTTGCATGCACGCTAAGTTGCTTCAGTCGGGCCCAACTCTTTGTGACCCTATGGACTGTAGCCTGCCAGGCCTCTCCGTCCATGGGATTCTCCAGGCAAGAATACTGGAGTGGGTTTCGGTGCCCTTCTCTGGGGGATCTTCCCCACCCCAGGGATCAAACCCCTGTTTCTTAGGTCTCCTGCATGGCAGGTGTTTTTTTTTTTTTTTTTTAAACTAGTACCACCTGGGAAGCTTGAGCACTCCCCCGCTTTAAGCTTCAAATCCCTCATTGAAATATCTCATTTCTTTATAGATATTTTTCAAAAACTTGCTGCTGTCAGAGACCAGAGAGAATGGGTCACCACAAGCGGGGCTCACAAGGTGAGTGGCCCCAGAGGCGCGGCTGCGTCAGTGCCACGAGGTGGTGGCTCTCGTACAGGGTCCAGAGCACTTGCAGTTACGCCTCCCCACCTGTAATTACAACTCGGAAACTTGCCGACCTAGCCTGAAACTGCCAATCTCTGCTAACCCACCTGAAGAGTAAATTTAGAAACAGCAAATAGAGGTTTTCTGAAACTTCTTTCTTGTTTTTTTTTAATGCTGTTTAATTCTTTATTGCTTAATCAACTAATTTGATTGCCTAATTTAAATGTTGTTATACATAAGCTGACCCCAGGTGTGTGTTACAAATAAATAAATATTAGTTTGGCACAGAAGTTATGTTAGTTTGAACCATGGGAAAGTACCATGGTCTGTAGGTCAGATTCATGTGGTTTAACCTCATAATAAGATGGTTTAGTATTATAAACCTGTGAGTCAAATACATATTTCAAGATGAATGAATGCAGGCTCAGTCAAAACACACTACATTTATATATATAGCAAAGCCATTTAGATGGTAGCTGCCTAGAGCCAGGTTTCAATAGTTTGTGAGTTTCTGTGTCCCAGAGGGCCACTATCCAGTGAGTATTAGGGCAAAGTTGTCTAAAATGTGCTACTCATTTTATGGAGGTTGATTCTTAGTGATATACAGGTTGGCATTTTTTAAATTTCAAAAGCTATATATTTCACTAATATCAGTTAGAATTTGAAGACCATTTTTGAGTAACACTAAGTTAGTGTTAGGGTGCCATGTGACAAAAATTGTGAAATGACATGTCAGTGACTGGAGCCTGGGAACCGTCTGTGTTGGAAGACAGAAAGGAGGGGCTTCTCTGGTGGTCCGTGGTTAGGACTCTGCACTTTCACAGCAGGGCCTGCAGGGTCAGTCCCTGTTCAGGGAACTAAGATCCCATATGCCATGCACCTTGGGGGAAAAAAGAAAAAAAAAAAGACAGAAAGGAAAAAGTGAGAGGGAAAAAGAGGATGGGACCTGAGAAACAAAGATAACGCTAGATCCATGTAAAGTGCATGAGGTCATAAAGGGGAAAGCTCACATCGTGGAAACCCAGAATCAGCCCAGCAGTTGTAGAGGCTGCAGCCCTGGCCTGAAGCGTGTCTGGGTGTGACTCTGGGGGACTCTGAGAAAGGGACAGCAAAAGGAGTAATGGCGGTAGGAATCCTGAGGAGGTGGCTGTGGGGACACAGGGAGCTTGTCCAAAGGGCGGTGGACGCCTGCTGCAGAAACAACCGAGAATTGTGAGTGTTTAACAGACCTCCTTTTTTGAGGTTAAGTATCTATGATCTTTAGAAGGAAACATACTGTTCAAGAAGCTTGTACTTTTACATAATTAAACTTTATTTTAATCTGCTTTTCAGACATTAGTAAACTTACTCAGTGCCCGAGATACGAACGTTCTGTTGGGCGCCCTTCTGGCTCTGGCTAGTTTAGCTGAAAGGTGAGTGCATTTTTAAAAGCTGTGCTGCTATAGCAACTCAGATGGGAGAAATGCAAAATTTATTTTGTTACCTACTTAGTTAAGATTTGTGAATAAAAACATAAAATACCATCAATATATTGAAGAGGGTTGGGGTGGAAATGCATCATTTTAGAATTTAAGTTGGAACAGCAAAGCAGTTAAAAATTTTTTTCTGACCAGAAATATTTACTTACTCTTTTCATTCAACCCTCAGTTATTTCTGCTTTCAAATTGCACATTTCTTTGACAGTTGAATCTCCCTGACTGTCTTTCTTCATTCTGTCCTCTATATTTAAGACTTTTAAATATTTTTGCCCTTACACTCGTGGTGAATTCATGTCAATGTTTGGCAAAAGCAATACAGTATTGTAAAGTAAACTAAAGTTAAAATAAAAATTAAAAAAAATTCTAGATAACCCTTTCATAGGTTATGACTATTTTAAATAAAAACTTTAGATATGTTTTTATGCCAGTCATTTGATCACTGTTTTGTTTTTTTCCAGCTTTATTGAGGAATAATTATACATGTAATTTTATGTATTTCAAGTGTATAATGTAAAGATTTGATACACATATACACTGTGGGGTGATTACCAAGATCAAGATAATTAACACCTCTTCACTTCTCTCTTTGGTTCTGTGATAAGAACATGTAAATTCTTCTCTCAGCAACTTTCATGTGCACGACCCTGTGTTACTAACTGTAGTTGCCAAGTAGTTGGATCTTTTGTGCAGTCTTCTCATCCTGAAAGTGTGTGCACCTTAACCCCCATGTCCCCATTCCTGCTGCTTCCGGCCCCTAGTAAACACCTGCTATTCTGTTCTGTTTCTATATAGTCAGTTTTGCTTGTTTATTTTCCATTTCACATGTAAGTGATGCCATGTTTGGCTTATTTCATTTAACAGAATGTCCTCTAGGTTCATCCACATTATAAAAAATGACAGCATGTTTTTATGACTGAATACTATTCAGTCACGTACCCAATTATATTTACTTGTAACTATGTATAGATATTCAATTATTGCATTTCTCTATTTCATCTATCAAAGGACCCATAGCTTGTTTCTGTTTCTTAGATTTTGTGAGTAATGCTCCTCACTGCTTTTTAGTGAACACCCTATGAATTCCCCCTCTCCAGTGGGAACTGTGTTAATCATCATACTGTTATTGAACAACTTTAAATTTATGACATATAATACTTACTGAATGTTGACATTTAATGTAGCCCCACTCTATACAGCTATATTGCATTTTGCTTCTCCTTCTGGGATAATATGAGGACTAAGATATTAAATATGTGGGTGCAGTATCAATAAAAGACATTTCTCATAGTTACTAATACTTTTCAATTTGTAGTCCAGAGTGTAGGGAGAAGATAAGTGAGCTCAACATTGTAGAAAATTTGCTGATGATTTTACATGAATATGACTTGCTTTCCAAAAGGTAGGATTGCTAACAGGGGAAAATGGCAGTGTCTTATATTTGATGAAAGAGATGGTTATTATTCTAATTATGTCATGTTACATTGTTAACTGAATATCATGACTCAGCTTGGCATCTATTTTCTATTTAATATATATAAAGTAACAAATAGTAAAGAGGTGTATCGGTTTATCTCTGGTCCTGTCTCACTTCTAGAATGGGTCATATATTTGAAATATATAAATATATGATTGCATCTTTAATACTTTTGTTTATTACATTTATTTATATCCTGTCTCCTTAAGGAAAGAAATTCAAGGTGGCTCTACTTTTAGTAATTTCAGTTTTTGTGTTGAATAAATGATTAGATTCCTAAAATCTATTTTGCTCTCAGTTCAGTTCAGTCCAGTTGCTCAGTCCTGTCTGACTCTTTGCGACCCCATGAACCGCAGCACGCCAGCTCTCCCTGTCCATCACCAACTCCCGGGGTCCACCCAAACCCATGTCCATTGAGTCTATGATGCCATCCAACCATCTCATCCTCTGTCGTCCCCTTCTCCTCCTGCCCTCAATCTTTCCCAGCATCAGGGTCTTTTCCAATGAGTCAGCTCTTTGCATGAGGTGGCCAAAGTATTGGAGTTTCAGCCTCAGCATCAGTCCTTCCAATGAACACCCAAGACTGATCTCCTTTAGGATGGACTGGTTGGATCTCCTTGCAGTCCAAGGGACTCTCAAGAGTCTTCTCCAACACTACAGTTCAAAAGCATCAATTCATCGGCACTCAGCTTTCTTTATAGTCCAACTCTCACATCCATACATGACCACAGGAAAAAGCATAGCCTTGACTAGACAGACCTTTGTTTGCAAAGTAATCTCTCTGCTTTTTACTATGCTGTCTAGGTTGGTCATAATTTTCCTTCCAAGGAGTAAGTGTCTTTTAATTTCATGGCTGCACTCACCATCTGCAGTGATTTTGGAGCCCCCCAAAATAAAGTCTGACACTGTTTCCCCATCTATCTGCCATGAAGTGATGGGACCAGATGCGATGATCTTAGTTTTCTGAATGTTGAGCTTTAAGCCAACTTTTTCACTCTCTTCTTTCACTTTCATCAAGAGGCTCTTTAGTTCTTCTCCACTTTCTCTCATAAGGGTGGTGTCATCTGCATATCTGAGGTTACTGATATTTCTCCCGGCAGTCTTGATTCCAGCTTGTGCTTCCTCCAGCCCAGCGTTTCTCCTGATGTACTCTGCATATAAGTTAAATAAGCAGGGTGACAATATACAGCCTTGATGTACTCCTTTTCCTATTTGGAACCAGTCTGTTGTTCCATGTCCAGTTCTAACTGTTGCTTCCTGACCTGCATACAGGTTTCTCAAGAGGCAGGTCAGGTGGTCTGGTATTCCCATCTCTCTCAGAATTTTCCACAGTTTCTTGTGATCCACATAGTTAAAGGCTTTGGCATAGTCAATAAAGCAGAAATAGATGTCTTTTTGGAATTCTCTTGCTTTTTCGATGATCCAGTGGATGTTGGCAATTTGATCGCTGGTTCCTCTGCCTTTTCTAAAACCAGCTTGAACATCAGGAAGTTTACAGTTCACGTATTGCTGAAGCCTGGCTTGGAGAATTTTGAGCATTACTTTACTAGCATGTGAGATGAGTGCAATTGTGCGGTAGTTTGAGCATTCTTTGGCATTNGCATTGCCTTTCTTTGGGATTGGAATGAAAACTGACCTTTTCCAGTCCTGTGGCCACTGCTGAGTTTTCCAGATTTGCTGGCATATTGAGTGCAACACTTTCACAGCATCATCTTTCAGGATTTGAAAAAGCTCAACTGGAATTCCATCACCTCCACTAGCTTTGTTCATAGCGATGCTTCCTAAGGCCCACTTGACTTCCCATTCCAGGATGTCTGGCTCTAGGTGAGTGATCACACCATCGTGATTATCTGGATCATGAAGATCTGTTTTGTACAGTTCTGTGTATTCTTGTCCCCTCTTCTTAATATCTTCTGCTTCTCTTAGGTCCCTACCATTTCTGTCCTTTATCGAGCCCATCTTTGCATGAAATGTTCCCTTGGTGTCTCTAATTTTCTTGAAGAGATCTCTGGTCTTTCCCATTGTATTGTTTTCCTCTATTTCTTTGCACTGATCCCTGAGGAAGGCTTTCTTATCTCTCCTTGCTGTTCTTTGGAACTCTGCATTCAAATGGTATATCTTTCCTTTTCTCCTTTGCTTTTTGCTTCCCATCTTTTCACAGCTATTTGTAAGGCCTCCTCAGATAGCCATTTTGCTTAAGGCAAGTAAAATACACTAAGATAGCTACTGAGTTATTTCATGACCAAAACAGAATCTAAAGTAAAATGAATCATTTTCAGTTGAACTACATTTTGCCCTAAAAACTTACTCTATCCAGACATCTGTTAGGTTATCAAGTTGCAACCTGTGTCATTTGATACTTAGTTGAGTATCATTTGATACTGAGTTGAATAAATCATAATATTCTAAGGAGGCAAAATAGTTAATAGAAATCCCAGGCAATAAAGCACTGATATTTAACTCATAGTAAATCCCTTGAATTCTTCTTCTAAGCCAATTTAACCCTCTTTTACCAACTGTACTGGTTGGTATAGATTTGGTTATCTGAATTCATTTACCTAATATACTCTGCACAGGTATTGAAAAACCAAAAATGAGTGAGACAGGGTTGCACAATGTAAATGCAACAGAAGGGTCAGACACAGAAGCCATCAGTTTCTCCCCAGTGTTATAGTTGGTGTGGTCGGTGAGGCACAGGACAGATACCCTGGGGGCAGGACACCTTCAATTGGAGCAAGAGGTCATTCCAAGTTTCCTAAAAGAAGGGGCAATTGCCAGGCAGTAAAAGGGACAAGCAAACAGAATATGCACCCCCTGGAGGTGTGCAGTGATGTGCAAG
>SJYQ01004923.1:368998-401093 GCA_006410935.1 Redunca redunca
GTTGCAGGAAACTAGATCAGCAGGTGGCGATGAGTTAGAAACAGAGCTCACGCTGGCCAGCACTTTACAGGCCAGGCCTGCTCTCAGCACTTCTCTGTTTTGACTTGTTTAATCTGAACCGTAACTCTCTTCCCATATTTCACAGATGAGACACCTTTAACCAGGTCATTGATGGGCTGTTTGTGCTAAATAGTGTGGCTTTTATCATGAACATCATGGAGACTCACAGATTTTAAGCATGATCGGATGGAGTTTGTGGGAACAGTTCTTCTGATTTTAGTGTGTGGGGTGTGGAATTCAGCCACACAGTGAGGTTCACTTAGAACGAGGAGGGAAGGTGTGGTGAAGTAAGTTTGAGAAGGCAAAGAATGCAGTCTACCAAAGCACATATATATGTTCTGAATGTCAGAGCATGAAAGTTTGGGAGGGAGAGGAGCTGTGGAAATTAGCTCAGGTAAAGGAATTGTGGGGGCTTCCCAGGTGGCACTAGTGGTAAAGAACCCGTCTGCCAACGCAGGAGACATAAGAGATGCAAGTTTGACCCCTGGGTTAGGAAGATCCCCTGGAGGAAGGCATGGCAACCAACTCCACTATTCTTGCCCCCAGTATTCATGGAGAATCCCATGGACAGAGAAGCCTGGTGGGCTACAATCCATAAGGTTGCAAAGCATTGGACACAACTGAAGAGACTTAGCACACACACAAAGAATTGTGAGTCCAGATGAGAATGGGAATGTTGGAGAGCTGTGTGGCTGAGGCGCTTGTCTCGTGAGCATAGTTGAGCATCACTAGGATGGAGGGACCGTGGGGATAGCTACTGCAGGACTCACAGAAGAATTAGCCCCAGTGCTTGCCTCAGAAACAGGGGCACTGAAGGTTCCCCACTGCAGGGACAGGTTGGAGAGGAAGTGTCTTGGAGGATTCCTAATCTTTGGCTTGGAAATTGAAAAGGCTGTGGTGTTCTGGGTCCAGATCACCAACATGAGAGGAAGGGCTGATCTGCAGAGGAGGATAAGGACTTTGAGCCCAGAGACAGTTGGGTGAGTGCCTGTGGAGTACCTAAGTGGCTCGCTGGAAACTCCAGAGGTTGGGAGTGATGTTTGCATGAACTCTCCATGTAGGGCAGAGAGAGGGTCTGAGGCCTTAATAAATGGCACCATCCTGGGAGAGTGTTCGGAGTGTGAGCCTGGAGGATAGGATGGTTCTCTGAAATGGCATCATAATGCTTCAGAGCTTAGTTGAACCTTATTATGTCTTATCCATCATTATCTTTTATTCTCCAGATGTTCACTGAGCGCTTCGCATTTAATTTCCCTGGATGATCGTGTTTTTTGCCATCATGTATTAATGTCTCATTAAAAAAAAAAAAGATTTATTTATTTGGCTGCATTAGGTCTTCATTGTGGCATGCAGGCTTAGGTGCCCTGAGCATGCAGGGCCGTAGTTTCCTGACTAGGGACTGAACCCATGCCCTCTGCGTGAGGGAAGTCCCTAATGTCTCATTTTTATAATCACATAGTAAGTTTCTGAAGACTAAGATAGAGCTTTTGTATTTCTTTGGTCTTGACCACAGTGCAGGCCCCATGGTATGTACTTGATGCCCATTTGCTGGTTAGTAGGTTTTTAGCCAGACCAATGGGGATACCCGTGAAGATGTGACTTAGAAAGTGGTTACAAAGGGGTAAATTTCTGCAGATGATATTTGGCCCCCTGCCTGTTTTTGTAAATAAAGGTTTATTGGCACACAGCTGTGCCTGTTGGGTTTTGTGTGTTGCCTGTGGCTGCTTTTTCTGTGTCCGTGTGACTGGGTAGTTGTGACAAAGACTGTAAGGCCTCCAGAGCTACAAACACTTGGCTGTGGTCCAGCCTTTACAGAAATGTGTGCAGACCAGGATGTAGAGCATGCTAGTGCCACAGTCTGTGCAAGTGAGCAGCTCAGTGTGAATCAAGCCAGGCAGGTCCCACTGAGCTGAGTGCACCCCCTTCCCCTACCCTCACCCCCATCGCAGGCTGACAGCCGAGCTGCTGCGCCTGCTCTGTGCCGAGCGCCAGGTGAGAGAGCAGGTGAAGCTCTACGAGGGGGTCCCTGTCCTGCTCAGCCTACTGCACTCAGACCACCTGAAGCTGCTGTGGAGTGTCGTCTGGATTCTGGTGCAGATTTGCGAGGACCCGGAGACCAGCGTGGAAATCCGCATTTGGGGTGGCATCAAGCAACTTCTTCACATTTTACGAGGGTGAGTCAGGGTGGCCTTTCACCCGTTTCACCCTGGTTGCTGAAGGCTGGGTTCTCAGCCGCTTGAAGGCAGGGTGGGCACGTGCTCGGCTAGCTCCCGTCTGCTCTTTGGTCATTCCCCTTCTGCAGTCATTTTTACTTGTAGTAAACGGGCTCTTCATCAATGTTGGGGGCGTTTGTCATTTTAGCTTCTTGGCGGGGGCGGGCCCTGACATGTTTATCTTTGCATCACCAGCCTCCAGGCTAGTGCCAGGGGTAAAGAAGGCCTTCACTCTGCAAATGTGGGCTGAATAGAAACCCAAAGAAAACATTTGTCTGGCCACCCTTCTTGAATGAGTATAGGCATATTGTAATCCCAACAAGTACACTCGTTGCTACTGTTTTACTAAAAGGTCTGTGTGTGCATATATGTCACTCATCTATAAAGAGAAGGCAGAGCCCACGTGGCAGGAGCAGGTGTATCATCCTTAGCTGAAACAGGAGAAAATACTGCCCATCAAATGGTTGCCTGTTACTGGCCCTGGTCCAGTTGCTCCTCTTGTCTCTCTAATCTCCACGGCAGTGCTCCGAGCTATGTGAACACCTTGCAGTCTCTCTCTTAAAAACAGAATTCAGTGATGTTCAGAGCCACGAATCTGGGGAAGGAATGGTTTGTTAAAAGAGTTGCAAACTGAAATTCTCTTGAAGTATGTTGCAAAAATTATAACAGTAACAACAGATAGTAGATATTGTGTGTATTACATACACCGAAGTATTGAATAACAACATCTATTGGTACCATTAGCGGGAGGGTTCTATTACCTAAAATTATTGTAAAGCATAATTCATCCCTCTAGATGCTGCATTAAAGGGGAAAAGGATGATATCTGCCTAGAAAAAGATCACACTTATCTATAGTATGTAAATAAAGCTTATTCTAATAAAAGAGTAACATCAATTTTAATATAAGATGCTATCAAATCAACAGCATTCAGCCCTTGTGTGTATTGTGCCTTGTGACTTGATACTGTGGAGCTGTGTGTCATCACTTCCATTCTCTGAGGGAACTTTCCAAAGTGTAAGAATAGGCTAGAGATCTGAGCAGTAGCTTTCTTAACAATTTCTGTCCTTACCAAAACCGAGGAAAAGATGTGTAGACTGTTGACAACCTTCTTGTTTCCACGAATATCACACAAAAACCCCAAATACTTTAAGGTTTAAATTATAAATCTTCCATTAGTAGGGTGGCATAATGGGCTAGCCTAACCGTCAAAGTAACTCTGGTTGCGGATGTTTTTTCCCCACTTGAGTTTGTAGGATGATGATGTTGATGGTGACGATGATGATAATTTTTGTTCCGTGATAGTTATTACAGTGGCTGTAGGAAGGCCTCTTGGAGAGGAGCTATTTTCTTGATGATAAAATTAAATTATGTAATAGTTAAGCAATATTTCAAGGACAATGCCTGCCCAGAACTGAGTTTAATATAAGGCACTAGTTTCCGTATTTTGTTCAAGCCATAACTATTCTTGATAGAAAAGAGTTCTTTTACATCTACAAAAAAGTAATTTTCCCAGTCCACTTCTGTGGTACAATGTTAGAAATCTCTTCCCTGGAAAGATGATATATGTCAACACTTATTCCATGTTAAACATTACTCAGTGCTCTGGGAGAATTATGAGCCCAGCTGGGTCAACAGTATCCTTTCAGAGCTGGGCTGCCTGGAGCCGGTACGAGGCTGCCAGTTTGTCTGCTGGCTGGAGTAGGAACCGGCTGTGTTTTCAGGGTGGCATCCAGGAGATCTAGTCACGCCCATTCACCTGCAGTCCCAAACTCAGAGGCAGTAACTAAAAGGCTCCACGCTCTTGAGCAGGCAGAGTGATCCCTGACATTCAAGTTTTATCATGATTGAAGATCACTGATGGCGACTATCCCTAGACCTGGCTCCACTGTCTTCCCTGTGCTCCCCAAAGGAAGCACAGAGGGCCTGGGTGACTCAGGAGGGAGGCCGGGGAGACTCCATCCATGTTACACTTGGGCATCTAGAAATCTAGGTAGAGCTGCTGTCGTGACAAACAAATACGAAAAAACAGACAAAAAACAACTCTGGGCAATCATGTAAAACAAAAGGCAACACAGCAAATAAAGACACATACATAATCGGTTGTGGAAGATGTTACACCAAGTAAACAGAAAATCAAATGCTTTATTTTGTCCAAGACTGAACAGACTGTGAAGTTTATGAAATGAAATTGAAGGTGAGATGATAGAACAGCACAAAGGGGAGCAGGATGACTGTGGAGCTAGGAAAGATGAGAACTGAACAACGCGCAAACCCAGGATGGGGAAGCACGAGGAGTCAGTGAAAGGAAGGGCACGCCTGATGGCATTACACACGACACAAGGGAAGGGGACGAGGGAACCAGAGCAGCTGGAAAATGAAGCATATGGCTGCAGAACATGTGGGTACTTAACATCCCTAAGGTAAAGAATAAAACCAAGGAAAATTTTGCAAAGCCTCAATGATCTAATAGAAGAGAACTTCCCTAAGATGAAAGAAGACTGAAATTTAATGAAAAAACACAAAACCCAGAATGATGAAGACTGAGATGTATTCAAGTAAACGGCAGAGGAAGAGTTTAAAACGGAGGTGGCTGAATGGAACAGAGAGAGAGGACTCCTACATCACACTGTGCACAGAAATCATGTCTGGGTAGTTTGGAAGGTCAAACAATAAAGACAGCATAGGAGAAAACCTCATGATCTGGGAGAGGCAAGATTTCTCAGATGGAGACCATGAACTGCTGTTGGTAAATCGGTCTGTGTGTTGACTTTTCTGTTTCAGAGACAGAAATTTTGTTTCTGATCGTTCCTCCATTGGAAGCCTGTCTAGTGCCAATGCAGCTGGCCGAATCCAGCAGCTTCATTTGTCAGAAGACTTAAGCCCTCGGGAAATACAAGAAAATACTTTCTCTCTTCAAGCAGGTATTCATATCACATTATTATGTTTTATTATTTGATACTGTTTAACTGTATATTATTCTAAGATTATAAGGACAGTATTAATTAGGCCCAATTTATAACTATAAAAACTAGGAAGTTAAATTCATGTGGATGCTTGAAACTTCTTGGTACCAGGGTTGGAACTGCAGGTTAACGACACCCCAAACTTTGCTTACCTGGTGCACAGCTAGGGGTGGGACTCCTGGCCCCTTCGCCTCACAAGCTCCGTGCCCTAGAGTATCAGCCCTCCGAAACAGTTCGTGCTCAGACTGAAAAGGTTACATTGTGTAGTGTATTTAGAGTGTGCACTATTTGTCCACCCGCCATGGATGTGCACCGGGCACCTGCTCCGTGAGGGCCTCAGGGCGGATGGTGCCTGCCCGCCTCCCCCAGTGCACAGGCGGCCTGGGGTGGGCACACACTTGGGTTACACGGAGAAGACAGGCTCCAGCCAGCACAGCTCAGCTGCCTTTCCCCAGAGATGTGCCAGAGGGGAAATCAGTGTTTGAAAACCAACTCTTAAAAAAAAGTATTTATTTGGGTGCACGAGGTCTTTGCTGCAGTTCATGGGATCTTTGATCTTCATTTTAGCACGTGGGGTTTTTAGTTGCATCGTGCAGGATGCAGCTCCCTGGCCAGGGCTTAAACCCGGGCCCTCTGCAATGGGCGTGTGGAGTCTTGGTCACTGGTCCCCCAGGGAAGGCCCAGGAAATTAGTGTGTTTTTGAGGAATGACTCTGCCAGCGAAGCTCTCTGAGGCAGGGAGTGAGGTGCTGGTGTAGCCGTGCAAGCGCAGCCGTGGGCACGAAAGACTCGGTGTCTGGTGGTTTTCGTTGCAGCCTGCTGTGCGGCCCTCACGGAGCTGGTGCTGGACGACAGCAACGCCCACCAGGTGGTGCAGGTGAGAGGGCGGGGTGCCCGGACCGCGCCACAGTGCAGGGAGCCCGCCACAGGCGGCCCTGGGGCCCCGGATCGTGGCCTCTGTGGGCCCAGCAGCATGGTCTTAAAATACTGTAATATCATGTCTAACGTGTAGGATTCCATTTTATATTCTTGTCCTTCCCCTGTTAACTCACTTAGCTTTCAAAGAGCTGCCATGTAGTTGACTGATGGTGTTTATTTCTTACATGCGGTTTATTTCATTCTCTTTATCCTTTTTTAAAAAGCTATTCTGAACCGCTTTAATTTGGGGCACACAGGATGCCATGAGCCAAGGATAACAGTAACTTTAAGAGGATATCAAGTTGTTTAGGGTATATATGCCCAGTAGTGGGATGGCGGGGTCATATGGATGAAACACGGCAAACAAAATATTTATTGCTGACAGACTAATTTCACAAAGCACACAAAGCATAATTCAGTAACCAACTTACTACGTATAGAGTCATATGTATGTGTGCGTGTATAAATACACACATTTGTATACAACCCTTTAATCTGTTTCTGTTATAAAAGTTACTTTCTGTTTGTTGGATTTTACAGAGGAAACTTTTTTTTGGGGGGGGTCAATACATCAACTTAAAAATATATGAATTCATAATGTTAGTGAGGATCAGGTCAGCAGTGATGAGAGTCCCTGAGGAGTTCAGCAGGTCAGGGTGGCTGGTGAGGCAGGGGGAAGCTCAGTCCCATTACTGTTAACTTGTTGTCTTGGCCTCTGGAAAAGTATTCCGCCTAAGCTTTGACTTTGTCATGTATAAAACAAGGAAACCGTAAGACTAATTTACATAATGGCTAGTAAGTCAGAAAGAGAAAAGCAAATATCACACATTAACACATATATATGGAATGTAGAAAGATGGTACTGATAAACCTATTCGCAGGGCAGCAGCGGAGATGCAGACACAGAGAACAGACTTATGGACCCAGTGGGGGAAGGAGAGGCAGGGACAAATGAAAGAGTACCATGGAAACATACATTACCATACGTAAAATAGGTGGCCAGTGGGAACTGCTGTGTCATGCAGGGAGGCAGACAACCTCGTGACAACCTAGAGGGGTGGGGTGGGGGGGGAGTGGGGAGGGAGATTCAAGAGNAACACATTACATTAACATCTTTAGTATTGTCCTGTAATATTTACTCATGGTTCCAAAATTATACTAACAGTTCTTCTTTAATGTTTTAAAGTTGTTCTTTTTTTCTTGCTCACTGATAACATGGCATGTTTATTCTTCCAGGAAAATGGTATATATACAATAGCAAAATTAATTTTACCAACCAAACAAAAGAATGCAGCAAAAACTAATCTATTACAGGTAATAAACATATCTATTATTCTTTAATATCAAGTTACTGGAATCTGGGAAAATTTTGATAATATCAGGTATGATCTTTGGAACTTGTAGGTTAGCACTGGTCTCCTGTACTGACCATGAGGGAAAAATACCTGGTAAGAGAGGCTGGAATAGAAAGAAATGCTGTTAAAACAGGATGAAAGATTTAATAGTAGTTTCTCCATAGGGAGATAGGTGATTTTATTTAGATATTTCTTTGCTTATCCATAAGTTCTATGTTTTAAAAATATTGCTTGTATGTCAGCAAAAAAAAGGGGGCGGGAAATTATGTGCTGTATTTAAGCATAGAGCACAGTCACTAGCCTTTCTCCTTACAAAGGCAGACCTCAATAGATGAGAAGGTGCTGGTTGGGTGAGTGAAGGGGTGGAGTGGACACCCCTGATTCCTGCTCCAGAGCGATGAGCATACGCAGAGAAGAGCACGGACGCAGCATGAGGGCCTGGCAGCTTAGAGCATGCTTAGGGCAGGTGTGTGGGCGCGGAGGAGGAGGGGAGTGCCTTGGGAGAAGCGGCCTGGTGGGTAAGAAGGGGCCTCATTCTGCAGGATCTTATATGGACCCCAGAGGGCAAGTGTTCCCCGAGACACTGGAATAATAAAATCAGATTCAGAGGAAGCCTTTGCAGCTGTTGAAGCTCATCCCTTTTTTCAAGTCATTAGAAAAAGAAGTAAAAAGAGACATTTGCCTTCACGCTGACTTCAGGGCTCTCACCCAGAATGATCATCAGACCCTCAGAGAATTTGTGGTGGTGTCTGTGGGCTGCCAGGCAGAGCTACCACTGAGAACACACAGGCGTGGGCATGACTGTCTCTCGGGGAGCACAGAGGCCTGACCTTGCGCCAGAACAGGACAAGTCCACCCTCTTCTGGACGTGCAGCCTGTTAGGTCATCAGAGGGTTTTAAAGAATTTTTACGGAAATTCTCTCAAGACGCACACAGGCTCCCCACTTCTCACAGCCGCTTGCTTTCTCACCAGGCTCCTTTGTGTCATCTTGTTACCTGCCTGACTTCTCCAGGCTGTTTGGTTTGCGACTCTTCTATACTTAGATCACTGGTTTTATGAAATGGTTCAGCAGACGCTAGTCAGCCTTGTGGTGGCCTCGGGTGCAGGTATAGCTGCAGGCCCAGGGCTCTCTTGCTCTCTTTTCTCAGCACTGCAGGACTTCCAGTGTTTATTTCTCTCTGGTGAACCCTCCCAGGCCTCTTCTGAGCGTTCTTGGGAGCGACTGTAGATGGTTCTATCTGGGCACTGCCTTAGACTTTACTCAAGTAACCAATTTGTCAACTTGGAGTCCAGTGTGCCTGTGGATATTTTTATATTGAAATTTTATATTTTTATATTGAAATTTTATATTTCATTTGTAGGGTTTATTTTCTCATGAAAACTATATAAATATTGAGGCATACGTAGCAGGCTAGAAACAAAATAAACCACGAGCTCCTGGAAATCTTCTGACATTTGTTTTCTTGGCACGGGAGTTTTATTTCTTGTCTCTGTGCTCCTTTCGTACATTCTAGAAAGGAACTAATGACAGGCACTGAAGCAAACAAGGCCCAGACCGCTAGCCTTCCGCAATGCAAATGCTTTTTAGACACACGAACTCTGGGGTTTCTGTCACCTGTTTTCAGCTGTGAGCTGTGGCTCCCACGGGCACCAGCCATGCTCACTGCAGGGCCTCGTCAGTGTCCGCTTCGTGATCATTCTAGCCTGAAAATGGTTTACTTTCTTGAGCTACCATTTGAGAATCACATATCCTTCTGTTTTCCAGTGTTACGCATTCAGAGCCTTGAGGTTTCTCTTCAGTATGGAAAGAAACAGACCACTCTTTAAAAGGTATGAGCTTAGAGAAATTTGGGTGACCCGTGATCTTTAGATTCAGCTGTTTTCACAGGCCTGCTTTATATGCAAACAGTAAGAAAAGAAAAAGTCAAAATGCAAAACACGTGTCCTCAGATTTCTTAAAATCCACAGGTAAAGCAAAGCAGCCCTAAGTGGTACCTTAACACCGAAAATTCGCAGTGACGAGGAAGCCCACGAATCAAATCAGCACAGCTCTTTTCATTACCTGTGACTGCTGCAGTGTTTGGTTTTTCTCTCTTTTTTAAGACATTAACTCTTAAAGTGATGAAATAAAAACATGTGCTTGTTTTTGCCCCTGCAGAAATGTCCAAAGGTGATCTAGTCATTTCCTTTCTTTAAAGAGGTTTTGGCTGCTCTGGGTCTTTGTTGCTGTGCACAGACCTTCTCTAGTTGGGGGAGCAGGGACTGCTCTCTTGCTGCGGAGTACAGACTCTAGACATGGGTTCGGTAGTGGGGCCCCTGGGCTTCGTTGCCTCGTACTATGCTGGCTCCTTTCTGACCAGAGATCGAAGCCGAGTGCGCCGCATTCGTAGGTGGACTCCCAAGTACCGGACCACCAGGGAAGTCCTAATCACTGCCTTTTAATCCATAGAGAAGAAAATACTTATCTGGATGCTCTTCATAGGATAGGAATTCATTTGTAGGGTAGGAAGCTGGATGTTCCTGGATCACAAGGCTGTGTGGTGAGCATGACAGAGAAGCCACCACCCCGGGAAGCAGACAGTGGTCACCCACAGCTGTGGTCTCTGCGCCACAGAGGTGGCAGGTTAGCCAAATCAAAGGCCCAGGTTCTTATTAGAATTTTATTGATAAACCAGAATGGAAGTAAAACCCTGAGTTAATTGAACATCTTTTGTTCAGAATGGGACATTTTGTGTTTTTACTTTATTTCTATATGACACTTATATCTGGGGGAAAAAAGGAAACATTCAGTTATTCATTGTTGTTATTCAGTCAGTAAGTCGTGTCTGACTCTAGGTGACCCTATGAGCTGCAGCATGCCGGGCTTCCCAGTCCTCCACTATCTCCTGGAATTTGCACAAACTCATGTCCATTGTGTCAGTTTCAGTTTAGTTGCTCAGTTGTATCCAACTCTTTGTGACCCCATGGACTGCAGCATGCCAGGCCTCCCTGTCCATCACCAACTCCCAGAGCTTGCTCAGACTCATGCCCATTGAGACAGTGATGCCATCCAATCATCTCATCCTCTGTCATCCCCTTCTTCTCCTGCCTTCAATCTTTCCCAGCATCAGGGACTTTTCCAATGAGTCAGCTCTTCGCATCATGTGGCCACAGTATTGGAGTTTCAGCTTCAACATCAATCCTTCCAATGAATATTCAGGACTAGTTTCCTTTAGGATGGACTGGTTTGATCTCCTTGCAGTCCAAGGGACTCTAAAAAGTCTTTCTCAATACCACATTTCAAAAGCATCAATTCTTTGGTGCTCAGCTTTCCTTATAGTTCAATGCTCACATCCATACTGACTACTGGAAAAACCATAGCTTTGACTAGATGGACCTTGCTGGCAAAGTAATGTCTCTGCTTCTTAACATGCTGTCTAGGTTGGTCATAGCTTTTCTTCCAAGGAGCAAGTGTTTTTGATTTCATGGCTGCAGTCACCATCTGCAGTGATTTTAAAGCCCCCAAAATAAAGTCTGACACTGTTTCCATTGTTTCCCCATCTATTCGCCATGAAGTGATAGGACTGGATGCCATAATCTTAGTTTTCTGAATGTTGTTTTAGGCTAACTTTTTCATTCTCCTCTTTTACTTTCATCAAGAGGCTTTTTAGTTCTTCTTCACTTTCTGCCATAAGGGTGGTGTCATGTGCATATCTGAGGTTATTGAAATTTCTCCTGGCAGTCTTGATTCCAGCTTGTGTTTCATCCAGCTGGCATTTTGCATGATGTACTCTGCATAAAAGTTAAATAAGCAGGGTGACAATATACAACCTTGACCTACCCCTTTCCCAATTTGGACCCAGTCTGTTGTTCCATGTCCAGTTCTAACTGTTGCTTCTTGACCTGCACACAGATTTCGCAGGAAACGGGCAAGATGATCTGGTATTCCTATCTCTTAAGAATTTTCCACAGCTTGTTGTTATCCACACAGTCAAAAGCTTTGGCATAGTCAATAAAGCAGAAATAGATGTTTTTCTGGAAACTCTCTTGCTTTTTTGATGATCCAGCATCTAGATGTTGGCAGTTTGATCTCTAGTTCCTCTGCCTTTTCTAAATCCAGCTTGAACATCTGAGAGTTCACAGTTCACGGACTGTTGAAGGCTGGCTTAGAGAATTTTGAGCATTACTTTACTAGCGTGTGAGATGAGTGCAATTGTGTGGTAGTTTGAACATTCTTTGGCATTGCCTTTCTTTGGGATTGGAATGAAAACTGACCTTTTCCCGTCCTGTGGCCACTGCTGAGTTTTCCAGATTTGCTGGCATATTGAGTGGATACTTTCCCAGCATCATCTTTCAGGATTTGAAATAGCTCAGCTGGAATTCCATCACCTCCACTAGCTTTGTTTGTAGTGATGCTTCCTAAGGCCCACCTGACTTCACATTCCAGGATGTGTGGCTCTGGGTGAGTGATCACACCATAATGGTTATCTGGGTCATGAGGATATTTTTTGTATAGTTCTTCTGTGTATTTTTGTCACCTCTTCTTAATATTTTCTGCTTCTGTTAGGTCCATACCATTTCTGTCCTTTATTATCTTTTCATGAAATGTTCCCTTGGTATCTCTGTTTTTTTTGAAGAGATCTCTAGTCTTCCTTATTCTATTGTTTTCCTCTCTTTCTTTGCATTGGTCACTGAGGAAGGCTTTCTTTCTTTTTTTAAAAAATTTATTTATTTTCATTGGAGGTTAATTACTTTACAATATTGTATTGGTTTTGCCATACATCAACATGAATCTGCCACAGGTGTACACATGTTCCCCATCCTGAACCCCCCTCCCTCCTCCCTCCCTGTACCATCCCTCTGGGTCGTCTCAGTGCACCAGCCCCAAGGACCTAGTATCATGCATCGAACCTGGACTGGTGATTCATTTCATGTATGATATTATACATGTTTCAATACCATTCTCCCAAATCATCCCACCCTCTCCCTCTCCCACAGAGTCCAAAAGACTGTTCTATACATCTGTGTCTCTTTTGCTGTCTCACATACAGGGTTATCATTACCATCTTTCTAAATTCCATATATATGTGTTAGTATACTGTATTGGTGTTTTTCTTTCTGGCTTACTTCACTCTGTATAATCGGCTCCAGTTTCATCCATCTCCTTAGAACTGATTCAAATGTATTCTTTTTAATGGCTGAGTAAGACTCCATTGTGTATATGTACCACAGCTTTCTTATCCATTCTTCTGCCGATGGACATGTAGGTTGCTTCCATGTCCTGGCTATTATAAACAGTGCTGTGATGAAGATTGGGGTACACGTGTCTCTTTCAATTCTGGTTTCCTCAGTGTGTATGCCCAGAAGTGAGATTGCTGGGTTGTATGGCAGATCTATTTCCAGTTTTTTAAGGAATCTCCACATTGTTCTCCATAGTGGCTGTACTAGTTTGCATTCCTACCAACAGTGTAAGAGGGTTCCCTTTTCTCCACACCCTCTCCAGCATTTATTGTTTGTAGACTTTTGGATTGCAGCCATTCTGACTGGCATGAAATGGTACCTCATTGTGGATTTGATTTGCATTTCTCTGATAACGAGTGACGTTGAGCATCTATTCATGTGTTTGTTAGCCATCTGTATGTCTTCTTTGGAGAAATGTCTGTTTAGGTTTTTGGCCCATTTTTTGATTGGGTCATTTATTTTTCTGGAATTGAGGTGCAGGAGTTACTTGTATCTTTTTGAGATTATTTTTTTGTCGGTTGCTTCATTTGCTATTATTTTCTCCCATTCTGAAGGCTGTCTTTTCACCTTGCTTATAGTTTCCTTTGTTGTGCAGGAGCTTTTAATTTTAATTAGGTCCCATTTGTTTATTTTTGCTTTTATTTCCAATATTCTGGGAGGTGGGTCATAGAGGATCCTGCTGTGATGTATGTCGGAGAGTGCTTTGCCTATGTTCTCCTCTAGGAGTTTTATAGTTTCTGGTCTTACATTTAGATCTTTAATCCATAATCTTCTTAACAAGTGGTGCTGGGAAAACTGGTCAACCACTTGTAAAAGAATGACTCTAGAACACTTTCTAACACCATACACAAACAGAAACTCAAAATGGATTAAAGAGGAAGGCTTTCTTATCTCTCCTTGCTATTCTTTGGAACTCTGCATTCAGATGCTTATATCTTTCCTTTTCTCCTTTGCCTTTAGCTTATCTTCTTTTCTCAGCTATTTGTAAGGCCTCCTCAGTCAACCATTTTGCCTTTTTGCATTTCTTTTTCTTGGGGATGGTCTTGATCACTGCCTTCTGTACAATGTCATGAACTGCCATCCATAGTTCTTCAGGCACTCTGTCTGTCAGATCTAATCCCTTGAATCTATGTCTCACTTCCACTATATAATTGTAAGGGATTTGATTTAGGTCATACCTGAATGGTCTAGTGCTTTTCCCTATTTTCTTCAATTTAAGTCTGAATTTGGCAATAAGGAGTTCATGATCTGAGCCACAGTCAGCTCTTGGCCTTGTTTTTGATGACTGTATTGAGCTTCTCCCTCTTTGGCTACAAAGAATATAATCAATCTGATTTCAGTATTGACCATCTGGTTATGTGCATGTGCAGAGTCTTCTCTTGTGTTGTTGGAAGAGGGTGTTTGCTATGACCAGTGCAGTCTCTTGGCAAAACTCTATTAGCCTTTTCCCTGCTTTATTTTTAATCCAAGGCCAAACTTGCCTGTTACTCCAGGTACCTCTTGACTTCCTACATTTGCATTCCAGTCCCCTGTGATGAAAAGGACATCGTTTTTGGGTGTTAGTTCTAAAAGGTCTTGTAGGTCTTCATAGAACCGTTCAGGAGGATTCTGGGAAGATGGCGGAGGATTAGGACAAGGAGATTACTTTCTCCCTCACAAATTCCTCAAAAAAACATTTCAACGCCGAGCAAACTCCACAAAACAACTTCTGAATGCTGGCAGAGGACATCAAGCACCCAGAAAAGAAGATCATTGCCTTCAAAAACAGGTAGGGAAAAAATATAAAAGACGACAAAAGAGACAAAGGAGGTGGGGAGGGAGCTCCGTCCCGGGTAGGGAAGCCCGACCCGGGAAAGGAACTTTAAGAAGAGAGGTTTCCAAACACCAGGAAACACTCTCCCTGCCGAGTCTGTGGTGAGCCCTGGAAGCACAGAGGGCATCATAACAGGAACGATACATAAATGAATAATTAAAACCGACAGATTACAAGCCCAGCAGTGACTTCCCCAGTGGAAAAGCAGCACATAAACCAGCACCCGCCACTAGCAAGTGGGGGTGGGGCAGGGACACGTNTTCCTATGCAATATTGTTCTTTACGTGTCAGACTTTGCTTCCATCACCAGTCACATCCACAACTGGGTGTTGGTTTTGCTTTGGCTCTGTCTCTTCATTCTTTCTGGAGTTATTTCTCCACTGATCTCTAGTAGCATATTGGGCACCTACCAACCTGGTGAGTTCATCTTTCAGTTCCCTATCTCTTTGCCTTTTCATACTGTTCATGGGGTTCTCAAGGGAAGAATACTGAAGTGATTTGCCATTCCCTTCTCCAGTGGACCACATTTTGTCAGAACTCTCTACCATGACTCGTCCATCTTAGGTGACCCTACATGGTATGGCTCATAGTTTCATTGAGTTAGACAAGGCTGTGGTCCATGTGATCAGTTTGATTAGTTTTCTGTGATTGTGGTTTTCATTCTGTCTGCCCTCTGGAGGATAAGAATAAGAGGCTTATGGAAGTTTCCTGATGGGAGATACTGACTGTGGGGGAAAATGGGTCTTGTTCTGATGATTGGGGCCATGCTCAGTAGATATTTAATCCAAAAATCTATTGATGGGCAGAGCTGTGTTCTTTCCCTCCCATCATTGTGTTGATGATGCCACCGAAACTTCTTATCCTCTGTCGCCCCCTTCTCTTCCTGCCCTCTGTTTTTCCCAGTATCAGGGTCTTTTCCAGTGAGTTGGATCTTCACATCAAGTGATCAAAGTATTGGAGCTTCAGCTTTAGCACTAGTCTTCTAATAAATATTCAAGGTTGATTTCCTTTAAGAGTGACTGGTTTGATCTCCTTGGTGTCCAAGGGACTCTCAAGAGTTTTCTCCAGTGCTACAATTCAAAAGCATCAATTCTTCAATGTTCAGCATTCTTTATGGTCCAACTCTCACATCTCTACATGACTACTGGAAAAATCATAGCTTTGGTTATATGGACCTTTGTTGGCAAAGTGATATCTCTGCTTTTTATTATGTTGTCTAGGTTTGCCATAGCTTTCCTTCCAAGGAACAAGCATTTTTTAGTTTCATGGCTGTCATCACCATTATTCATTATTATTATTCTATTATGTATATTTATCCATTATAACCTTTTATTTCAAGGCCGTAAATCACCATATGGTCAGTACCAAAAACAGATTATGTTCTCTGCAGCCCAAGATAGAGAAGCTCTATACAATCAGTAAAAACAAGACCTGGAGCTGACTGTGACTCAGATCATGAATCCATATTGTAAAATTCTGCCTTAAATTGAAGAAAGTAGGGAAAACTACAAGGCCATTCAGGTATGACCTAAATTGAATCCCTTATTATTATACAGTGGAGGTGATGAATAGATTCACGGGAATAGATCTGGTAGACAGAGTACCTGAAAAACTATGGATGGAGGTTTGTAAAATTGTACAGGAGGCAGTGACCAAAAGCACCCTAAAGAAAAAGAAGTGCAAGAAGGCAAAGTGACTGTCTGAGGAGGCTTTACAAATAGCCAAGGAAAGAAGAGATATGAAAGAGTGAAAGGGAAAGATATACCCAGCTGGATGCAGAGTTCCAGAGAATAGCAAGGAGAGATAAGAAGGGCTTCTTAAAGAACAATGCAAAGAAATAGATGAAAACAATTCAATGGGTAAGACCAGAGATCTCTTCAAGAAAATAAGAGATATCAATGGAAAATTTCGTGCACAGATGGGCATAATAAGGACAGGAACAGTAAAGACTTAACAATCAGAAGAGATTAGGAAGAGGTGGCAGGAATACACAGACAAATTATACAAGAAATGTCTTAACCGTGATGGCATGGTCACTCATCTAGAGCCAAACATCCTGGGATGTAAAGTCAAGTGGGCCTTAGGAAGCATTACTACGAACAAAGCTAGTGTAGGTGATAGAATTCCAGCTGAGCTATTTCAAAGCCTAACATATGATGCTGTTAAAGTGCTGCACTCAATGTATCAGCAAATTTGGAAAACTCAGCAGTGGCCACAGCAGTGGAAAAGGTCATTTTCATTCTAATCCCAAAGAAGGGCAATGCCAAAAAATGTTCAAATTACCAGACAGTTATACTCATTTCACATGCTAGGAAGGTTATTCTCAAAATCCTTCAAGCTAGGCTTTAGCAATATGTGAACTGAGAACTTCCACATATACAAACTGGGTTTTGAAGAGGCAGAGGAACTAGAGATCAATTTGCCAGCATTCATTGGATCATGGAAAAAGCAAGGGAGTTCCAGTAAATGGTCATATCACTTCATGGCAAATCAATGGGGAAAACGTGGAAGCAGTGGCAGATAATTTATTATCTTGGACTCCAAAATCACTGCGGATGGTGACTGCAGGCAAAAAATTAAAAGATGCTTCCTCCTTGGAAGGAAAGTTATGACAAACCTAAAAGCATATTAAAAATCTGAGACGTCACTTTGCTGACAAAGGTCCATACAGTCAAAGCTATGTTTTTTCCAGTAGTTGTGGATGTGAGAGTTGGATCATAAAGGAGGCTGAGTGCCAAAGAAATGATGATTTCAAACTGTGACGCTGGAGTAGACTCTTGAGAGTCCCTTGGACTGCAGAGAGATCATACCAGCCAGTCTTAATGGAAATAAACCCTGAATATTCATTGGAAGTTTGATGCTGAAGCTGAAGCTCCAATATTTTGACCACCAGTGCAAAGATGTGACTTATTGGAAAAGACTCAGATGCTGGGAAAGATGGAAAGAAGAAGGAGAAGGGGGTGGCAGAGGATGAGATATTTAGATAGCATCACCGACTCAATGGACATGAATTTAAGCAAACTCTGGAAGATGGTGGAGGACAGAGAGCCTGATATGCTGCTGTCTGTGGGGTTGCAAAGAATCAGACAGGACTTAGTGGCTGAACAATAACAACAACAAATCATCCATATCGGTGGACTTAAAAGATTTTAATGAACCTAAACCCTTGAAACCAGTAGCTTGGAAATGACGCATAAATATCTTCCTTTTTATTCATCTGTACTTTAACTTTGTTTTCATAAAACATTCAAGAGTTAGGTTAACATTTACCTCCTCGGGTTAATATGAGGACTGACTCAAACGGCATCTGTGAAAGTGCTCTGTGCTCAGTAAACATCCAGTAAGCATCCATTCCTACTATGTTTGCTACCATACCCCCAAATGTCTTACAAATAAAATTTCTGTACAGTCTGTATCATATCTATTTGTTTTATTGTGGCAAAAAGTACATAACGTGAGACACCCCTCTCACACTGTTAACTGTGTAGTCCAGTGTTCCTAACTATAAGCGCAGGGTTGTGCAGCAGATCTCTGGAACTTTCCTTTCCAGTTACTTTTCCTTACCCCCTGAGACAGGTGTCTCTAGTTTATTTTTGTGGGATAAGTTGGTAAGCATTATTCCCCAAATTTGTCGGCCAGTATATTTAATGTAATTGACCTATGTTACGAGTGCACCAGATCCAAAAGGGAAGGAACAGGCCAGACTTTCCAACTCCTACATGAAGTATGTGTATGCATTTTTCTCTGTAGACTTTTCCCCACCGACCTGTTTGAGACCTTCATTGATATAGGACATTATGTTCGTGATATCAGTGCTTATGAAGAATTAGTATCAAAGTTGAATTTATTAGTGGTAAGTCTTAACTTTTAAACTAATTTGGCAGGCTGCCATGTGGTTAGGATGTGTTTATCATAGTGACCTGTTTCCTCTTCCTCTTTTGGTTAGGAGGATGAACTGAAGCAAATTGCTGAAAATGTTGAAAGCATTAATCAGAATAAAGCTCCTTCGAAATATATAGGCAACTATGCGATTCTGGATCATCTCGGCAGTGGAGCTTTTGGCTGTGTTTACAAGGTGACCTTGCCCTCAAACAGCATTTCCGATGTTCCCCAACAAGTTGCATGTCCCCCTGCACACTCACACACATGTGAATTGGAGCGCTTGTCAGTGAGCAGGTAGAAATAAAAAGCAGAATGATTTGTTTTTGTCCAACAGATGGCCACACTGATATATCTCACTCTCAGCTCTAGAAACTGGCCACTGACCTTTGAAGACAAAAAAGTATCATTGATCTCTCAACGCACGTAGTCAAAATGGCTTGTCCTAATGCATGACACATTCTCCAGATTTACACCGGTGTTTCTCTCTACTTATCCAGTAAAATCCTGCGAAATATGATAACCTGATCCAGGAGATATTGATAAAATTTTTTTTGAGCTGAGCTTAGTGTAAATTCAAGTTGAATTTTTAAAGTTATATAACTAATTTAGATGACTTGGCTTAATCATGTGACCTTATTAATCTGTAGTAATCACTTTCTTCCTCTCTTCCATTGTCTCTCTCTCTTTGTCTCATTTATCTTAGGTTAGAAAGCGCAGTGGTCAAAATCTGTTAGCAATGAAAGAGGTCAATTTACATAACCCAGCATTTGGAAAAGATAAAAAAGACCGAGACAGCAGCGTAAGGAATATTGTTTCTGAATTAACCATAATTAAAGAGCAGGTAAATGGTTTTGCTTACAAAGATATTTTCCTTAATAAATGTCACCCACAAAGTAGAGTTCATGTACTGTTCCTGTCCACGCTGTGTAGGAACTAGTTCTGCTTAAAATAATTGGCCCTGAGGTGATATCAATCACCGGGTTTTCTCCTAAGGCTTGACATTGAACCACAGACAGGATATGGGCTTATAACTACATCAGGGCCAGGAATGCAGAACAATTTGAGTTCACAGCCCAGAATGCATAATGTGTGAGAAAGCATATCCGCTTCCTTCTTATTATGTTGAAGTATATTTGGTTACTTATATATGTGTTCAAAGTTAATTGGTTATTTCAGTTTTCTCCTCTATGCAATCTGTTTGTGGTCCTGGAGCAGGGAGTGTTAAATGAATTAAGACAGCTTCCAGTTCTATAATCCTCCACTTTATTTAAATTAAGTGAGGAAGCACAACCACTTTTTATTGCTATTTTATAGGAGATTGCTGTTTTCAGAATAGTTTGGTAAGCAGCAAATAAAAAAGAATCATGAAAAATTAGATGATATTTTGAAATGCTTTGCTGTATAAATACATGTAAACAGGATAATTTCTTTGTTGTTTTCAAATATGAAGTCCAACTGAATTGTGAAAACAAGTTTATATTTTGAAGTAGGTGTAATGTTTGTTATTTATTTTCTTATAGCTTTATCATCCAAACGTTGTACGCTATTATAAAACATTTCTGGAAAGTAAGTATGAGTTTTCGTGATATTTCTAATACAGTATCTATGTTACTTACATATTTTTAAAAAAATGTTACAAAGAAGCTTAATCAACTCTTTTCTCTACCTTTCTTTTTGTATGTATGATAGTTGATATTTTTCATCACTTTCTTGATCAGTGAAACACTGATAGTCAAAGATCAAAATATACTTATAAAATACTTCAGTTCAGTTCAGTTCAGTCGCTCAGTCGTGTCCGACTCTTTACGACCTCATGAATCGTAGCACGCCAGGCCTCCCTGTCCATCACCAACTCCCGGAGTTCACTCAGACTTGCATCCATTGAGTCAGTGATGCCATCCAGCCATCTCATCCTTTGTCGTCCCCTTCTCCTCCTGNTGGTTGCTTCTTTAAGAAAAAATGAAAAGTTTTTTTTGTTAAATTAAATCAGATGATTTTTTCCACCCTCTTCCCCTCAAACAAATGGGGCTGGGTGTTTGAGGTTTCTTTCTCTTGAAGTTCAGGTAATTGCCACAAGGTGGCGATGGAACCCTGACTGCATCATCTTTAGGATGATGGAATACAGAATCAAAACATTGAGATAAAACCAAATGCAGTCACTTGTTTTTATTTTTTATTTTTATTTTTTTAATTTTATTTATTTATTTATTTTTTACATGTTTCAATGCCATTCTCCCATCTCATTACTTGTTTTTAAAAACAATAGAACTTTTGACTGAAGCAATATACATTTTAATAGACCTGATGTGCTTCACTTGTGAAATTTCAAAACAAGTCTCCACATGAATGGGCTTCCCCGCTGCCTCTTTATCGGATCTTCAGTTGTGTCTGATTCTTTGCCGCCCCATGGACTATAGCCCTCCAGGCTTCTCTGTTCACAAGATTCCCCCAGCAAAAAAACTGGAATGCCATTTCTTCCTCCAAGGGATCTTCCCTACCCGGGGACTGAACCCATGTCTCGTGTCTCCGGCATTAGCCGGCAGATCCTTGACCGCCAGCACAGGGACTGAACCCATGTCTCCTGTCTCCGGCATTAGCTGGCAGATCCTTGACCGCCAGCACAGGGACTGAACCCATGTCTTGTGTCTCCGGCATTAGCCGGCAGATCCTTGACCGCCAGCACAGGGACTGAACCCATGTCTCCTGTCTCCGGCATTAGCCGGCAGATCCTTGACCGCCAGCACAGGGACTGAACCCATGTCTCGTGTCTCCGGCATTAGCCGGCGGATCCTTTACCGCCAGCACCGCCTGGGAAGCCCCTGTCAGTGCTAGTGCTGCACAGACCTGGCAGAGTTATGAGCTTTCCCATCCTCTGGCTGACTCAGAGGAACTCAGTGGTGACACCTACAGCGAATCCAGCTCCCTGGGCCGTTTGTTCTTGATATTAGAATAATTTCCCATAATTTGGTGCACATCCCATCATAAAGAGGTCTAGAGTGGCTTCTGACTTATGCTGAAGTGATACCATTAACTTTAATTTGAAAACAAAATAACATGACTTCTTCTGAAAAGAATTGACAGTGAGTTTAAAAATACATAAAATATGTTGAAATAGATTAGGAAATCATGATACAAGGAAGTAGAAGGTGAGAAAATTAAAGATGAAGCTACAGTTAGTTGTTGTTGCTGTTTGGTCCCTCAGTTGTGTCTGACTCTTTGTGACCCCGCGGACAGGCTCCTCTGTCCATGGGATTTCCCAGGCAAGAATACTGAAGTGGCTTGCCATTTCCTCCGCCCGGGGATCTTCCTGACCCAGGGATTGAACCTGCGACTCCGCATTGGCAGACAAATTCTTTACCACTGAGCTACCTGAAGCCCATACATATCTTACATACATCCAGAACATTACAGAAGATACATATCACATACTGTTGTTAATAGTTCCATATTAGTTTTGCAGGAGAAAGTAGAATTTACTTCTGTTTCTTAACATCCAAAGAAAAGAGGCAAAGCCAGTCAGTTATGAGATACCTGGGGTCCATCAGCTGCAATCTAGAGAAGCCCAGCCTTCTCAGTCCTTGTCAGGGGCTGAGATTTTCCATCATGTGCAGTATATCCAATGCGCTTATTTCTAATCCATGATGTGATTTCACTGTAAAACACTGTAAGGTAATTGTATGAGACTGAAGAACAATAGATTTAAAACATTTTTCTGAATGTCTAGTTTGATTTAAGTGTAAATTTTAGACCACTGAGTGGAGAGATGGGTTTACCTGTTCTTCAGGGAATTCTCCGTGACAGGAGCATTTGCTTTTCTTTGGTGGTCCTCAACCCTTCCACATCCTGGTATACGTAGAAAATGATAACATTTGCCAGTGCAAACTGATGCTAGGGGTTGCCTGTAGTTGAAAGAGATACAGTGGCTCCCAAGGCCCCCTGGCCCCTGACCCTTTCAGCTGAGTGAAACCATGTCCCTAATTCTTCTGTGACATGTGTGCCCCGAACACCCACTGGGAAGCTTGGATGCTAATTCATAAGTTCTTTCAAAATGTCTATATTGAGTTTAATTTTCTATTACCTTTTCTTTTTTCATATATAGATGATAGGCTGTATATAGTTATGGAACTTATAGAAGGGGCCCCTCTTGGAGAGCATTTCAGTTCTTTGAAGGAAAAACGACATCATTTTGCTGAAGAGAGACTATGGAAAATATTTATACAGGTATCGTTCATCTTCATTAACTTTCCCTGCTAAGTCGCTTCAGTCGTGACCGACTCTGTGCGACCCCATAGACGGCACCCACCAGGCTCTGCGTCCCTGGGATTCTCCAGGCAAGAACACTGGAGTGGGTGGCCATTGCCTTCTCCAATGCATGAAAGTGAAAAGTGAAAGTGAAGTCGCTCAGTCGTGTCCGACTCTTAGCGACCCCATGGACTGCAGCCCGCCAGGCTCCTCCGCCCAACAGTACTGGAGTGGGGTGCCATTGCCTTCTCCCTAACTTACCCTATGCAACAGTAGAGGTCTCAGCTGATCTCCCAGAGGTGTGTGCAGTGGTTGTGAGTGGCGGGCTGTCTGTGTATAGCACGGAAGCAGCCTTTGTTTGTCATTTGCCATTTACAGCTGTGCTTGGCTCTTCGGTACTTGCACAAGGAGAAGAGGATCATCCATAGAGACCTGACGCCAAACAACATCATGCTGGGGGACAAGGACAGAGTGACCGTCAGTAAGTATTCAGTCGGAAAGTTTCAGCTTGAGAGTCTCTGAATATTATTCTAGGGCAGAGTAGTGGGGCAGAACTTTCCACACTGATAGGGGCATTCTCTGTCTGTGTTGCCCAGTCCAGCAGCCACTGGCCATGTGTGGCTATTGGGCACTTGAAATATGCCTACTGTGACTGAGGATATGAATTTTAAATTCTGCTAACTTATAGTTAATTTAAGTATCCCTGTGTGGACTAGTGGGATACTATAGTGGACAGTGACTAGAGAAGTTCTTGATGTTCTTGAAATTCTCAGTATGAGAGAATAAAATACTCTTAGAATGCTGGAGCCTTTAATTCCTAAATCAATGGTTTCTGGTTTTTTTTTTTTTCTTTCTGTAGAACACTTTTTCATCAACAAAGGCTTTTATGACTACCACATGAACACATTATTGTACTGTTTTAACATAGTCTGTGACATGGGTACCGATAAACGTATCAAGGACTGCAAAAAATCTAGCCATTTGTATACTTCAACATGTTTACTTTATATCACAGTATCTTCAAATGTAGCAGGTTATCCTAATGTTATATAAATTTTTGCAAGTGAGAAACTTAGTTTTTCCCCCCACAGTTGCAATTTCTCAATCATAAAATGAGCTTTTTAGCTTAGAAGGATGTCTTAGCTTTCCCCTGTCCTCTTCACTCACGAACACTAGCTACTCTAGTGATTCGCCCACTACAAGTAGGGAGAAATAGCTAAATCAGTGTTCTGGAAATATTTGTGCCAATATATGTATTGTTGTCGTTATTGTTGTTCAGTAACTGTCATGTCTGACTTTTTGCGAACCCATGGACTATATATAGCATGTCAGGTTCATCTGTCCTCCACAATCTCCTAGAGTTTGCTCAAATTCATGTCCATTGAGCCAGTGATGGTATTAATATATAACCATCACTAGTAATTGCCCTCCACTCTTCCCCAGTAGTGTATTGGATACTTTCCAACCTGGGGGTTCTCATTTTCCAGCATCATATCTTGTTGCCTTTTCATACTGTCCAGCTGGAGTGGGTTCCATTTCCTTCTCCAGTGGACAGCATTTTGTTTGTCCGAACTCTTCAGTATGACCCATCCATCTTGGTGACTCCTAGCCTCATAGCTTCATTCAGTTATGCCAGCACCTTTGCTGTGATCCATGAAGGAGCAATATATGCTTGGTATATATGCTTATTTATAAATGCTATACACATATCACTGTATAATTATTCTATAGTACGTGACGTCAACAGAAATAACATGCAAAGGGGTGCATTAAAATTCAAGATAGAGATTTTGGTATTTCCCGCCCCTCCCCTGCCCAGTGAATTGCCTTAGGCACCCAACTTAGGAGAGCCTCTCCTAAATTTTACTGATGTGAAAGACATTGGTGCATGCTTGCATGCATGTGTGCAAAGTTTTGTCAGTTGTGTTCAACTCTTTGCAACCTTTGGATGGAGCCTGCCAAACTCCTCTGTCCATGGATTCTCCAGGCAAGAAAACTGGAATGGGTTGCCATGCCCTCCTTCAGGGGATTTCCTGACCCAGGAATTGAACCTGTGTCTCCCTACATTGGCAGGAGAGTTCTTTACCATAGCACAACCTGGGAAACCTGAAAGAGATCTGACAACGTTTTAAAGCTGAGTCTCTTAGTTTCAGAAGAATCTGATTCCTCGTGAAGGCGATTTCAAATGTAGGCTTTTGCCATAACCACATCCTCAGTAACAACGATTAGATTCACTGTCCAGATTTTTTTTTTTTTGTTAGAGCATGCTACATTAGTTTTAAAAAATCCCCAAACAGAAGCTCTATCAAAATCTTCAGTGCAAACTTACTTGGTAATATTTCAAGACAATGCTTTTTGATATACGTGATCAGGTCAAGTAATTGTGACTCTTCATCTTGGATACACATTTAATTAATCTAGAAGTTAATTATAATTTTGTTCATCATAAGCTTTTTACTTTTTTCTTTTTATGAATGGTACTTGTGTTTCCTTAGGAATCCTTTTTAGGACTTCCTTGGTGGCTCAGACAGTAAGGCATCTGCCTATGATGCGGGACTGCTGCTGCTGCTAAGCCGCTTCAGTCGTGTCCGACTCTGTGTGACCCCATAGATGGCAGCCCACCAGGCTCCCCCATCCCTGGGATTCTCCAGGCAGGAATAATGGAGTGGGTTGCCATTTCCTTCTCCAATATGATACGGGACACCTGGGTTCAATCACTGGGTTGGGAAGATCTCCTGGAGAAGGAAATGGCAAACCATTCAAGTATTCTTGCCTGGAAAATCCCATGGATGGAGGAGCTGGTAGGCTACAGTCCATGGGGTACAAACAGTCAGATATGACTGAGAGACTATCGATATGACAGTTGAGGATTCAATTTTCTTGTTTTCTCTTCATCCCCACGTGCCATCCTGCAATATATTTATAGCACAGTGTTAAAGTGAAAGTTGCTCAGTCGTGTCTGACTCTGTGACCCCATGGACTGTAGCCCATGGAATTCTCCAAGCAAGAATACTGGAGTGGGTTGCCATTCCCTTCTCCAATTTATGGCACAACTGGGGGTTAAATCAGTATTCAGTATTTACATTATTACTACTGTGTAACTATTGTTCAATGTTGATTACTCCTCCTTCCTTATAGGCCTTTGGTTTTTCTTAGAGTTAATAATTGCCTTCTTTTTTTTTTTTTTTAATTTTCCTAGTTTTCTGTGTACTTTCATTTCTTCTTCCCAGATCTTCTAAAAGGAATATAAAAGTCCTCTTTGTCTATTTTCCACATGGTCAGACAAGACAGTTACCCTCAGTTCTTTTTCTCTTGGATACTCATTTTCTGTAGTTGTCTGTTGCAACATAGACTGAGTTTGACTTTAGGTCTGTTACACAGTTGTTGTCCTGGAACTTTCATGGTCTTCTTCTTTTTTTTATTTGGCTACACCGTACAGCTTGTGAGATCTGTCTCCTGCCCAGGGATTGAACGTGGGCCACTGCACCGAACCCTAACCACTAGACCACCAGGGAACTCCCTGCTCCTTTTCTGGTTGGAGCCTCTATTTCCTACATCCTCTGGACTTCTCTTTCTTTTATAACTCCCTTATTTTGCCAAAGTGTATCTTCTAGTACTTTACTAAGAAAGAGTGCTTTGGAAATTACCATTTTTTAAAAAAAATTTCTAATTAAAAACTTTTGGAGTTATAAGTGACATACACATTCTTTTAGTTTCAGGTGAACAACATAATGATTTGGTATTTGTATACATTATAAAATGATCATCACAATAAGCCAAGTTAACACCCATCATGTTACACAGTTAATTCTTTTCTCTTGTGTTGAGAACCTTTTAAGATCTACTCTCTTAGCAACTTTCAAATATGCAATACAGTATTATTAACTATAGTCACCATGCTGTATATGACACCCCCAGGACTTATTTATGTTAGAACTGGAAGTTTGTATTTTGACCTCCTTCACCCACTTCTCCCACTCCCTATCCTCTGCATTTGGCAACCACCAGTCTGTTCTATGTATCTATGAGCTTGATTTGTTTTGTTTTTTTTTTTACAGTCCACATGTAAGTGAGATTATGCAGTATGTCTTTCTCTGTCTGACTTATTTCACTTAGTATAATGCCCTCAAGGTCCATCCATGTTATTGAAAATGGCAAGATTTCAGTCTTTTTTATGACTGAATTGTATGTGTATGTACATATGTATGTATGTGTATGTATATATGAATAAAGTATATTTATATACTTATGAGGGCTTCCCAGGTGGTGCTAGTGGTAAAGAACGCATTTGCCAATGCAGGAAACGTAAGAGACTTGGGTTTGATCCCTGGGTCAGGAAGATCCCCTGGAGGAGGGCATGGCAACTCACTTCAGTATTCTTAACTGGGGAATCCTATGGACAGAGGAGCCTCATGGGTTACATTCCATAGGAACATAAAGAGTCACACACAACTGAAGTGACTGAGCATGCACATGCATGTACTTATGAATAAATATATGTAGGTCTAGATACATATATACACGTATACACTAGGTTGGTCACCAACCTAGTGCCAGGAGAAATATCAATAACCTCAGATATGCAGATGGCACCACTCTTATGGCAGAAAGTGAAGAACTAAAGAGCCTCTTAATGAAAGTGAAAGAGGAGAGCAAAAAAGTTGGCTTAAACCTCAACATTCAGAAAACTAAGATCAAGGCATCTGGTCCCATCACTTCATGGGAAATAGATGGGGAAACAGTGGAAACAGTAGATGACTTTATTTTTTGGGGGGGCTCCAAAATCACTGCAGATGGTGATTGCAGCCAGGAAATTAAAAGATGTTTACTCCTTGGAAGAAAAGTTATGGCCAACCTAGACAGCATGTTAAAAAGCAGAGATATTACTTTGCCAACAAAGGTCTGTCTAGTCAAGGCTATGGTTTTTCCAGTAGTCATGTATGGATGTGAGGGTTGGACTGTGAAGAAAGCTAGGCACTGAAGAATTGATGCTTTTGAACTGTGGTGTTGGAGAAGACTCTTGATAGTCCCTTGGACTGCAAGGAGATCCAACAAGTCCATCCTAAAGGAGATTAGTCATGGGTGTTTATTGGAAGTACTGATGTTGAAGCTGAAACTCCAATACTTTGGCCACCTGATGCGAAGAACTGACTCACTGGTAAAGCCCCTGATGCTGGGAAAGATTGAGGGCAGGAGGAGAAGGGGACGACAGAGGATGAGATGGTTGGATAGCATCACCGACTCAATGGACATGAGTTTGGGTAAATTCCAGGAGTTGGTGATGAACAGGGAGGCCTGGCATGCTGTGGTTCATGGGGTCACAAAGAGTCGGACACAACTGTGACTGAACTGAACTGAGTCATCCCAGGCCATAAAATGATTGACAAGAATTTTGAAGAAAGGCAGATTTCCATACAAATATATAGCCTTCATTAACAGATTGGGAGAACAATGTATACTCATACATATGCATAACATACTGGTTTGTCAGTTCTGAGCCTTTAGGTGGAACCGACTTGAAGACAGAGTCAAGGGTAAATACATAGTACATTAACATAGCTTAAGACAAACATTTCCATAAGAAAAATGCATTGGTTAGCTCAAGGTTTGAGAAAAATTCTGGTGGAACCAGGTGTCATGGCAACACGGAATTTTAAGAGAAACCTCTTTTTAAATTTGTATAGAGAAGAGGAAAAAATGACACGTTTGTTTTCTCCTGCTGTTGAAGAGAGAGATAAAAAAAATGTCGGACACTTGGCAGCTTATTTCCTCCATTTGGAGACCCCTGTCCTTCCTGCCTGCTACCCTCTCAAAGCCCTTTCTGAAAAACCAGATTATGTACTGTCTTTTATGCCTGGTAGGAGTTTGTTCTTTATTCTTAGTATCTATCAGAAGCCTTTGTGGAATTTTAACCTCTAAGTAGTGATACTGGTTTAGGTTTTTCAAAGATTATAGCGCTGGTTTGGAGAATTACGTTTTGGAGGGTAGTATGAACAAAGTTAGTGGAGGTGATGGAATTCCAGTTGAGCTATTTCAAATCTTGAAAGATGATGCTGTGAAAGTGCTGCACTCAATATGCCAGCAAATCTGGAAAACTCAGNGATGTGAGAGTTGGACTGTGAAGAAAGCTGAGTGCCGAAGAATTGATGCTTTTGAACTGTGGTGTTGGAGAAGACTCTTGAGAGTCCCTTGGACTGCAAAGAGATCTAAGCAGTCCATTCTGAAGGAGATCAGCCCTGGGATTTCTTTGGAAGGAATGATGCTAAAGCTGAAACTCTAGTACTTTGGCTACCTCATGCAAAGAGTTGACTCATTGGAAAAGACTCTGATGATGGGAGGGATTGGGGGCAGAAGGAGAAGGGGACAATAGAGGATGAGATGGCTGGATGGCATCACTGACTCGATGGACGTGAGTCTGAGTGAACTCTGGGAGTTGGTGATGGACAGGGAGGCCTGGCGTGCTGCAATTTATGGGGTCGCAAAGAGTCGGACATGACTGAGTGACTGAACTGAACTGAACTGAATGAATGTGGGGAGTCTGCTTAGAAAGTAGAGTTCAGTATAGTTCAGGAGAGTTCATGGTGGCCTGAACTAGGTGATAGTGATTGTATTAATTATCCATTGTTGTGTAACCAGTTACCACAAAACTTGGTGGCTTAAGACAACACACATTTATTTTCTCACCATTTCTAGGGTCAGGAATCCAACAGTAGCCTTGCTGAATAGTTCTGGCTTACGGTCTCTTTTGAGGTTTCAAATAGGCTGTGAGCCAAGGCTGCATCATTGAAAGTCTTGACTTGGCCTGGGAAAGAAAGTGAAAGTCACTCACTCGTATCTGACTCTTTGCAACCCATGGACTGTAGCCTGCCAGACTCCTGTCCATGGAATTCTCCAGGCATTTCTATTGGAGTGGGTAGCTGCTCCCTTTACAGGGCATTTTCCTGACCCAGGAATCAAACTGGGGTCTCCTGCTTTGCAGGCAGATTCTTTACCAGCTGAGCTACCAAGAAAGCTGCTTGGCCTGGGAGTCCACTTTGAAGAAGGCTCACTCATATGACTGGCAATTAGCTCTGACTTTTTGCCTGGAACTTGGTGTCTCATTCACCAGGAACTCTTCTCTCTGTGGCCCTTCAGCAGAATAGTCTGGACTGTTTTACATAAGTTAGATAAATATTTCTTAACTATAACATCAAAATCATTACATATAAAAGAAAAAGTTCATTGAATTTCACTGAAGTTTAAGACTTATGGTCTATGAAAGATATTACTAATAGAATGAAAAGACAAGTTGCAGACTGGGAGAAAATATATGTAGGTCATCTATNTGTATTTAACAAAGAATTTGTATTAATAATACAAGCAATAAGAAAGCTCAATAATAAGAAAACAAACAATCCAATGGAATAAAAGGACCAAAATTTGAACAAGAACTTCACCAAAGAAGATACAGAAGATGATGGAGGAATAGTATGGGGAGACCACTTTCTCCCCCACAAATTCATTGAAAGAACATTTGAATGCTGAGTAAATTCCACAAAACAGCTTCTGAATGTAGGCAGAGGACACCAGGCACCCAGAAAGGCAGCCCAGTGTCTTTGAAAGGAGGTAGGACAAAATATAGAAGATAAAAAGACAGACAAAAGAGTTAGGGATTGAGATATGTCCCAGGGAGGGAGTCGTAAAAGAAGAGAAGTTTCCAAACACCAGGAAACCCTCTTACCAGTGGGTCTGTGGAAGTTTTGGAAGCTCAGAGGGCAACATAACTGGGAGGAAAAATAAATAAATAAATAAACCCCACAGATTGCATGCCTAATGGCAATTCCCAGCAGAGAAGTAGCCCAGATGCTTGCATCCACCACCAGCAAGTGGGGGCTGAACAGGGAGGCTCAGCCGCATTGCTTAGGGTAAGGACTGGGCCTGAATGCCCTGAGGGAAATCTGAGGGAGCTAACGTGAGATAGCAACCCAAACTGTGGGATAGTCAGAGAGAGAGAGAGAGAGAAAAGAAAGAGAGAGAACTTTCCCATGAAAAGCCCTAACCTAAGACACTGCTGGCCTGCTCACAGAACAAAGGACTGAGCAAATACCAGACGAGAGCTAGCCAGCAGTGGAGAGGTCCATCCCCCGCTGGAGGCAGGGGGCAGATGGGTGGCAGCCAGAGCCAGAAAGGGGCAAACTCAGCCCCAAAGACGGCATCCTCCACCAAACTGCAAGCAGCTCCCAGTTGCCAACAAAGCCTTCCTGGGATCCTGGATGGATGACATCCACGGGGAGGCTTGCAGCCAGAGATCAGCTCCCCAGAAGAGACACATGGCACATCTGAGATGGCACAGCCAGGAAACCGAGCGGCTGGGACCGGGGAGGTGATAAGATGCACCACACCTGGGGAGAGTGCACTCACCAAGCATCTAGTTGCCTGAGCTGCTCGGACCTGGGAAGGGCACAGAATGCAGGCCCAACCGCGTTTGCGCCTTTTGGAGTATCCAAGAACCTGAACCTGAGTGGCTTAGATCTGGGAAGTACATGCAACTTAGTTCCCCTGCAGAGCAACCCAAAGCCTGAGCAGTGTAGACCGGGAAAGCACACACGCCGTGAGCGGGGCAAACCCAGTGTGGCCGAGACACTGTGAGCACTCCCCAGATATGCCAGTGATATTTGTTTGCAGTGTCCTCCCTCCCCACAGCACGACTGAACAAGTGAGCCTAAATAAGTGACCACCTTCACCCCCTTGTGTCAGGGTGGAAATTAGACACTGAAGAGACCAGCAAACAGAAGAAGCTAAAACAAACAGAGGGAACCACTTTGGAAGTGACAGGTGCAACAGATTAAAATCCTGTAGTTAGCACCAACGACATTGGAAGGGGCCTATAGATCTGGAGAAGTAAAGCTGGAACAAGGAACTATCTAAAACTGAACTGACCTCACACTGCCCGCAACAGCTCCAGAGAAATTCCTAGATATATTTTTATTATTATTATTTTAAAAAATTTTTAATTTTTTAGTTTTAAGTCCTCTATAACTCCTTTAATTTTCATAACCTACTGTAACTGCTAAGTCACTTCAGTCGTGTCCGACTCTGTGTGACCCCATAGATGGCAGCCCACTAGGCTACCCCGTCCCTGGGATTCTCCAGGCAAGAACACTGGAGCGGGTTGCCATTTCCTTCTCCAATGCATGAAAGTGAAAAGTCAAAGTGAAGTTGCTCAGTCGTGTCTGAGCCTCAGCGACCCCATGGACTACAGCCTACCAGGCTCCTCCATCCATAGGATTTTCCAGGCAGGAGTACTGGAGTGGGGTGCCATTGCCTTCTCCTCATAACCTACTATTACCTTGCAAAAAAAAAAAAGACCCGTTTTTAAAGCAAATTTTATATATATTTTAATAATCTTTGTGATTTTGTTTTGCTTGTTTTTTTTTTTTTTTTTTT
>SJYQ01004923.1:401209-441413 GCA_006410935.1 Redunca redunca
TGCCAGAATACAGAAAGGACACCCCAAACACAGCAATTTACACAAGATGAAAAAGCAGAGAAATACTTAGCAGGTAAAGCAACATGATAAATGCCCACCAAACCAAACAAAAGAAGACATAGGGAGTCTACTTGAAAAAGAATTCAGAATAATGATAATAAAAATGATCCAAAATCTTGAAAACAGAATGGAGTTACAGATAAATAGCCTGGAGACAAGGGTTGAGAAGATGCAAGAAATGTTTAACAAGGACCTAGAAGAAATAAAAAAGTTAATAAATAATGAATAATGTAATAAATGAGATCAAAAACACTCTGGAGGGAACAAATAACAGGCAGAAGATAGGATAAGTGAGGTAGAAGATAGAATGGTGGAAATAAATGAAGCAGAAAGGAAAAAAAAAGAATTAAAAGAAATGAGGACAACCTCAGAGACCTCTGGGACAATGTCAAACACCCCAACATTCGAATCATAGGAGTTCCAGAAGAAGAAGACAGAAAGGCCATGAGAAAATACTTGAGGAGATAATAGTTGAAAACTTCCCTAAAATGGGGAAGGAAATAGTCACTCAAGTCCAAGAAACCCAGAGAGTTCCAAACAGGATAAACCCAAGGTGAAACACCCCAAATACATATTAATCAAATCAACAAAGATCAAACACAAAGAACAAATATAACAGCAGCAAGGGAAAAACAACAAATAACACACAAGGGGATTCCCATAAGGATAACAGCTGATCTTTCAATAGAAACTCTTCAGGCCAGAAGGGATTGGCAGGACATACTTAAAGTGATGAAAGAAAATAACCTACAGCTCAGATTACTGTACTCAGCAAGGATCTCATTCAAATATGAGGGAGAAATCAAAAGCTTTACAGACAAGCAAAATCTGAGAGAATTCAGCGCCACCAAACCAGCTCTCCAACAAATGCTAAAGGATATTCTCTAGACAGGAAACACAGAAAAGGTGTATAAACTTGAACCCCCAAACAACAAATTGACAATGGGATTATACTTATCAATTCTTAACTTAAATGTAAATGGGTCAAATGCCCCAACCAAAAGACAAAGACTGGTTGAATGGATACAAAAATAAGACCCCTACATATGCTGTCTACAAGAGACCCACCTCAAAACAAGGGACACATACAGACTGAAAGTGAAGGACTGGAAAAAGATATTTCATACAAATGGAGACCAAAAGAAAGCAATACTCATATCAGATAAAATAGACTTTGAAATAAAGGCTGTGAAAAGAGACAAAGAAGGACACTACATAATGATAAAAGGATCGCTTGAAGAAGAGAATATAACAATTATATATGCACCCAACATAGGAGCACTGAAATATGTAAGACAAACGCTAATAAGTATGAAGGGGTGAATTAACAATAACACAGTAATAGTGGGAGACTTTAATACCCCACTCACATCTATGGATAGATCAACTAAACAGAAAATTACCAAGGAAACACAAGCTTTAAATGATACAATGGACCAGTTAGGCCTAATTGATATCTATAGGACATCTCACCCCAAAACAATGAATTTCACCTTTTTCTCAAGTGCACACAGAACATTCTCCGGGATAGATCACACCCTGGGCCATAAATCTAGCTTTGGTAAATTCAAAAAAATTGAAATCATTCCAAGCATCTTTTCTGATCACAATGCAGTAAGATTAGATCTCAAGTACAGGAAAAAAACTATTAAAAATTCCAATATATGGAGGCTGAACAACACGCTTCTGAGTAACCAACAAATCACAGAAGAAATAAAGAAACCAAAATATGCATAGAAATGAATGAAAATGAAAACACAACAACACCAAACCTATGGGACACTGTAGAAGCAGTGCTAAGGACAAGGTTCATAGCAATACAGGCATACCTCAAGAAACAAGAAAAAAGTCAACTAAATAACCTAACTCTACACCTAAAGCAACTAGAAAAGGAAATGAAGAATCCCAGGGCTTGTAGAAGGAAAGAAGTTATAAAAATTAGGGCAGAAATAAATGCAAAAGAAACAAAAGAGACCATAGCAAAAATCAACAAAACTAAAACCTGGTTCTTTGAAAAGATAAATAAATTGACAAACCAGACTCATCAGGAAACAAAGGGAGAAGAATCAAATCAACAGAATTAGAAATGAAAATGGATAAATCACAACAGACAACACAGAAATACAAAGGATCATAAGAGACTACTATCAGCAACTATATACCAATAAAATGAACAACTTGGAAGAAATAGATTCTTAGAAAAGTATAACTTTTCAAAACTGAACCAGGAAGAAATAGAAAATCTTAACAGACCCATCACAAGCATAATAGAAACTAATCAGAAATATTCCAGCAAACAAAAGCCCAGTACCAGATTGCTTCACAGCTGAATTCTACCAAAAATTTAGAGAAGCAATAACACCTATCCTACTCAAACTCTTCCAGAAAATTGCAGAGGAAGATAAACTTCCAAACTCATTCTATGAGGCCACCATCACCCTAATACCCAAACCAGACAAAGATGCTATAAAAAAAGAAAACTACAGGCCAATATCACTGATGAACATAAATGCAAAAATCCTTAACAAAATCCTAGCAAACAGAATCCAAAAACATACTGAAAAGATCATACATCATGACCAAGTGGGCTTTATCCCAGGGATGCAAGGATTCTTTAATATCCACAAATCAATCAATGTAATACACCACATTAACAAATTGAAAGATAAAAATCATATGATTATCTCAATAGATGCAGAGAAAGCCTTTGACAAAATTCAACATCCATTTATGATTAAAAACTCTTCAGAAAGAAGGAATAGAAGGAACATACCTCAACATAATAAAAGTTATATATGACAAACCCACATCAAACATTATCCTCAATGGTGAAAAATTGAAAGCATTTCCCCTAAAGTTAGGAACAAGACAAGGGTGTGCAATCTCACCACTACTATTCAATATAGTTTTGGAAGTTGTAGCCACAGCAATCAGAGAAGAAAGAGAAATAAAAGGAATCCAGATTGGAAAAGAAGTAAAACTCTCACTGTTTGCAATGATATGATCCTCTACATAGAAAACCCTAAAGACTCCACCAGAAAATTATTAGAGCTAATCAATGAATATAGTAAAGTTGCAGGATATCAAATCAGCACACAGAAATCCCTTGCACTCATACACTAACAATGAGAAAAAAGAGAAATTAAGGAAACAATCCCATTCACCATTGCAATGAAAACAATAAAATACTTAGGAATATATCTACCTAAAGAAACAAAAGACATAAATATAAAACTATAAAACACTGATGAAATAAATCAAAGAGGACAGAAATAGATGGAGAAATATACCATGTTCATGGAATGGAAGAATCAATATAGTGAAGATGAGTATACCTAAAGCAATCTATAGATTCGGTGCAATCCCTATCAAGCTACCAACAGTATTTTTCAGAAAACTAGAACAAATAATGTCACAACTTGAATGGAAATACAAAAAACCTCAAATAGCCAAAGCAATCTTGAGAAAGAAGAATGGAACTGGAGGAATCAACCTGCCTGACTTCTATACTACAAAGCTGCGGTCATCAAGACAGTATGGTACTGGCACAAAGACAGAAATATAGATCAATGGAACAAAATAGAAAGCCCAGAGATAAATCCACACACCTATGGACACCTTATCTTTGACAAAGGAGGCAAAAATATACAATGGAGAAAAGGCAATCTCTTCAACAAGTGCTGCTGGGAAAACTGGTCAACCACTTGTACAAGAATGAAACTAGAACACTTTCTAGCACCATATAGAAAAATAAAATAAAAAATGGATTAAAGATCTAAATATAAGACTGGAAACTATAAAACTCCTAGAGGAGGACATAGGCAAAACACTCTCTGACATAAATCACAGCAGGATCCTCTATGACCCACCTCCCAGAGTAATGGAAATAAAAGCAAAAATAAACAAATGGGACCTAATTACACTTAAAAGCTTTTGCACAACGAAGGAAACTATAAGCAAGGTGAAAAAACAGCCTTCAGAATGGGAGAAAATAATAGCAAATGAAGCAACTGACAAAGAATTAATCTCAAAAATATACAAGCAACTGCTGCAGCTCAATTCCAGAAAAATAAACGACCCAATCAAAAAATGGGCCAAAGAACTAAACAGACATTTCTCCAAAGAAGACATACAGATGGCTAACAAACATGAAAAGATGCTCAACATCACTCATTATTAGAGAAATTCAAATCAAAACCACAATGAGGTAGCATCGCACACCAGTCAGAATGGTTGCTATCCAAAAGTCTACAAGCAATAAATGCTGGAGAGGGTGTGGAGAAAAGGAAACCCTCTTAGACTGTTGGTGGGAAGGCAAACTAGTAGAGCCACTATGGAGAACAGTGTGGAGATTCCTTAAAAAACTGGAAATAAAACTGCCTTATGACCCAGCAATCCCACTGCTGGGCATACACACCGAGGAAACCAGAATTGAAAGAGACACGTGTACCTCAATGTTCATTGCAGCTCTGTTTACAATAGCCAGGACATGGAAGCAACCTAGATGTCCATCAGCAGAAGAATGGATAAGAAAGCTGTGGTACATATACACAATGGAGTATTACTCAGCCATTAAAAAGAATACATTTGAATCAGTTCTGATGAGGTGGATGAATCTAGAGCCTATTATACAGAGTGAAATAAGTCAGAATGAAAAACACCAATACAGTATACTAATGCATACATATGGAATTTAGAAAGATGGTAACATTGATCTTATATGTGAGACAGCAAGAGACACGGATGTAAGGAACAGTCTTTTGGACTCTGGGGGAGAAGGTGAGGGTGGGATGATTTGAGAGAATAGCATTTAAATATGTATATTATCATATGTGAAACAGATCGCCAGTCCTGGTTTGATGCATGAGACAGGGTACTCAGGGCTGGTGCCTTGGGATGACCATGGGGGATGGGATGGGGAGGGAGGNATTGCTTAACTTTGAAGATAAGAAGTATTCACAAATTGTTTTAATTTTGCAAAATAAATTTGTCATGAGGTTATATCCATTAAAATGTTCAACCACAACTTTTTAATATGCCTTGATAATAGAAATAAGAAAAAACCCAATGTTTCAGGGTCTAATTTACTTGGAAATTCAAAGAACATCCTGGATAAAATTGTGCATAGGCGTCTGCTCCCAATTAATTACTATAGTCCTAAAAACTATAGGCAGATAGCAAATATTCATAATAGTAGCGAATGTGATTACATACATTACCATAGAAATCTGGCTTTCTCTACTTGCTCCCTTCAGTGCACTAGAATTTGCTTTCTACTTTTAACACTGTTTAAACAGCTCTCACTAAGATTACAAAATATGGAGACCTCTGGGTTTTTTCTTAGATATTGCTGAGAATTATACTGTTAACTGAGCTTCCCTGGTGGATCAGATGGTAAAGCGTCTGCCTGCAATGCGGGAGACCCAGGTTGGATCCCTGCGTTGGGAAGATCTCCTGGAGAAGGAAATGGCAACCCACTCCAGTATTCTTGCCTGGAGAATCCCACGGACAGAGGAGCCTGGTCGGCTACAGTCCATGGGGTGGCAAAGAGTCAGACACGACTGAGTGAGCTTCACCTTCACATACTGTTAATTAGGGCCTGTCGTAGTTTCTCCTCTACTTCTCAGATTAGCATTTCTTGTTGGTGGTGTATTTTGTTGTTTGTTATATTTTCTTGTCATCTTCTAACTTTTGAAAACCAGAGTTCTAGGATTTCCATCTATGTGTGTGTGTGTTAACTCATTCTACTAGTTTTCTTTGAGTGTTCTCCCCAGTTGCAATGTCATCTGTAATGACCCACACACCCAGATAGATAGTTCTCTTTGACTTCCGGGGAAAATGTCTAAGCACCTTAGTAGTAGACTATTATTTGACAGCCCCCCAACTTCCCCTTCTAGCATAGTCCCCTCCTTTTAAATCTGGCTTAAACCTTAAGAAGCTTTTCCCCGATGGCTCAGTGGATAAAGAATCTACATACAATACAGGAGACACAGGAGATGCAGGTCCGATCCCTGGGTCCTCTGAAGGAAGACATGGCAACCCACTCCAGCATTCTTGCCATGGACAGAAAAGCAGGTCCATGCTGAGCATGCTCAGCCACTCATTCGTGTCCGACTCTGAGACCCCATGGACTGCAGCCCGCCAGGCTCCTCTTGTCTATGGAATTTTTCCAAGAAAGAATAATGGAGTGGGTTGCCATGCCTCCCTCCCAACCCAGGGATTGAACCTTGTCTCCTGAGTCTCCTGCATTAGCAGGCAGATTCTTTACCACTAGTGCCACCAGGGAAGCCCAAGCAACTAAGCAAGCATGCACGCAAACCTTAAGAAAGTACTATAACTTCCTCTTTCGGATTCTGGGGAAAGTCAGTCACTATGAAAACTGCAGCATCACAGGTGTCCCTGGGAGCTCAGCTGGCAAAGAATCCACCTGCAACGCAGGAGGCCCTGTTTGATTCCTGGGTTGGGAAGATGCCCTGGAGAAGAGTTAGGCTACCCACTCTGGTATTCTTTGGCTTCCAAGGTGCTTAGACAGTAAAGAATCCTCCTGCAACGTGGGAGACTTGGGTTTGATCTCTGGGTTGGGTAGACCCCTGGAGGAGGGCATGGCAGCCCACTCCAATATTCTTGCCTAGAGAATTCCCATGGACAGAGGTGCCTGGGGGGCTACAGTCCATGAGGTCACAAAGAGTCGGACACAACTAAGCAACTAAGCACAGCACAGCACCCTGACAACACAACATTAAGAAACTGAAACCGTGTAGAAATGTTCTGAGAGTCACACAACAGAACCTAATATTGACAATACATACAAACCAAAATCCAGTCTCTAGCATTAGTGGCAATGTTCTGGTTTGAAACTTCATATACTAGAAATAGACTTTAATGTATTCTACATTATTAAATAACTACTAAAAAAAAAAAAAACCAGTGGGCTATATCAGGCCTCTATTCCCTACTACAGTCAGGTCAGATTCTGAGCTCAGACTGATCAACAGAGTTTGTCATCCAGAGTCTTTCCTTTCTGATGACAAGTCATGCTGAATATAGCTTATAGCTAGTCTTGCCCGATGTTGCAAAGCAGATATCTAACGATAACAAGTCCCTATTGGAGAAAGAAGATCAGATTCTGCGCTTCTGGTCCTCAGTTTCTTGGTTTCACTCTCTGCTATGTGAAGTGCTCTGCGGCTCCTCAGCTTCTCTGCTGAGCATCACTCAGAGGCGCTCCCTCTAGATTACAGATGCATTCTGAACTCTGTCCTGGTTCTTCTACCCCAAATCTGCCCTGCTGTCAAGTCCCCAGGCTTCTGAATCAACTCTCCCTTCTATTTCCTTCCCATCCTTAACTTTCACCCTCAGCAGTGTCTTCCACACTGTGTCCTCAGCAGCATCTCCATCCCAACCCCAGCTGCCTCCCCAGCTCTGCAGCCTGGGCCTTCTTGGCAGAGGTCCGTAGACATAACAGTTAAAAAGTTGGAGCTTTAGAGTCCACACTAAGTATGATCTAGGTCTAACACTTACTTGCTATGAAACTTCAGATAAATTGTTCAATCTCTCTCAGCTTCTATCTCCTCATAGATAAAGTGAGGATATTAATGTAGTATCCTTGCAGGTTGTTGTGAAGAGTAAATGAGATGGTCCATGTAAAGCACTTAGTCCTAAGCACAAAACATGCTAAATCAATGCCATCACTATTTGGGATCTAACCAGTCCATCCTCACCTTAGGGAATCTGATGCATGATGGGCCTAACTTTGTCTTTGAACAAAGATGCAGTGTTGGCGAACGTGTTATGTTGCATTCTGATTTCTGAATGGAAAATATTGTTTATGATGTAAAGCAATACAGAACCCACCTAAGAACAAGCTTTAAAAAAAAAAGTCATAGGACATTCCCACTTTATTATTTAAGGACTCTAAATTTGAAGATTTAAAGGTTCAACAGGTTTAAAAAAAATGGTGTTTTTATTATGTCATGACTGGCACTTGAAGATACTATTTACATAAGCATTGAAGTTTCTGTATTAAAAAATAAAACTCCTTGCTCTGACAATTACCATATGTGATGAGTATAAATATAAATTGCATTTGAAAAAGAAGCATTAATAAGATAAAATTCATAGAAGTCATCTATTACTGGTATTTATAAAATGAAAAAAACCATTTCTTCTTTCAAGTACATATTCTGAAGATTTTTTTTTTTTAACTCACCAACTGATTAAGTTCTGAATAGTTATTTTCAAATTCATTTGACAAAGAGGACTTTAAGCTTTGCTATCCCTGGATATGTTTCCACCAAATGTAAGGCCTACACAGGAAAAGAATCTAAAAAAGAGTGGATATATGTATTTGTATAACTGATTCACTTTGCTATACACTCAAAACTAACACAACACTGTAAACCAACTATACGCCAATGAAAATTTAAAAAAAAATTTTTTTTNAAAAAATTTTTTAAGTGTGAATCAGTACTTCAAAGCTTTAAAACAAAGCATACTTTATCCTGATGGACTTTGCGCATATTTCCATCAAAAAAGACTAGTTTCAGCTACATATTTTAGCCTGTAACAAAATTTTCATCAGTATCACTTGTACTCGCAAGCCTAGCATTTAAGTTCTCAAACTCCTAGCATTCCACTGAATTAGCATTAGGCCATAATATGCAGTCAGTGTTTTTGCTGATCTTCCTACCACACACTCAAAGGACTTTTTTTTTTCATCTCTGCAATCACTTTTCCTCGACACTTACTGATTACTGTCAACTGCAAAGGAGGAACACTTGTCAAGCTTTGCCTAATTCCCTTTTTCCCTGAAAAAGAATCTTTATGCCAAAGGACTTATCCCATGTGCACAAGAAATGTTTGTCATTTTCTTACCCATTTAATTTTTAAAATTAGCTCTACTTTCATTTCATATTTTGTATCTTCTTTCAAGCACTTTCGAAACTCATGGTCTTTACTTTAATGGACATGATTAGGCACAAACATCAAAAACACACTAAATGATTCCTAACACCATCATTTGGTGACAGGCCAAGTGGACTAATGCTTGTTACACAACAAAGATTTGGTGCTATCTAAGAGAATGTAGGTGGTAAGTTTCCCTTATATGATGGTTTCATATATAGTATTTCTTTGTTTATTCCTGAAACATTTATTCATTACCTAACATGAGCCAGACTGATCTGAACATTGGACAATAAACCTTGAACAATAAAGACACAGTCCCATTAAAACCTATGGAGCTTAAAAACCAATAGGAAATACAAATACGTTTAAAAGTATCAATGTATATATCATAGGCATGCATGAAGGAAACTGCAGTATAATACATGTGCTAACATGACGACATGGAATAATACAGGCAAGACAGAAGAGAGATTAAGAACACAGGCTCCGAAGCCAGGTAAGCTAGGGTCCAAACAGTCCTGCTACCTCAGAGCTTGTTATTTATCATTTCTGCTCCTCCTTCTCCTACCTGTAAAGTGATGACCATACTTGCAACTCTCTCACAGGGTTACTGTGAGGGCTACTGTTGGACCACAACTCTCAAGCATCTCTCACATTTCTGTATTTCTTAAAAAGCATAGATAGCAACTGGCTTTTGTTCCAAACTACTTTTTAAAGATATCTGTGTAGCCAAACAGAGATAGTGCCCTCTCAAAAGCAAAGGACAGGAGTATATACCATGATTTATAAAATAACTAGATTTCTGAGGCTTACTGTTCCTCACCTAAGGAGAGTGCAATGCAATGGATCATATAGTAGGTGAGGAACTCTGGGCCTCTTTAATGTTACTCTTGGGGATTGGGGTTCAGGGAACTGGCACAAAAATGCTGATACTCTGGCTACTGTTACAGCTAGAGCAATAAAGTTTTATTGTCTATAATCTCAGGGTTTCCTGTCTTCTGTCTACTTTCATGAAACAACAGCAGACTGACTTGTCAAGCTTGCCATCAGGATAAGATAAAAACCTCAGACTCTTTACAGTTCTTGACAACAATGTGAGTTAAGACATGTGAGGTGGTACCTAGCAGGTGGTATGTTATCAATATTGGGGTAGACAGGAAAATGCCCCTCCAAAGATGTCCATTCCTCCATTCCCAGAACCTGTAAATGTATTAGATTATTTGGCAAAGAGGAATTAAGGACACAAATGGAATTAAGGTTGCTAATCAGCTGACCTTAAAATGGAGGAGTATCCTGGATTATCCAGGTGGACTCAATATAATCACAAGTGTCCTGAAAAGTGAAAGCCAGAGGCAGTAAGAGTCTGTGTCAGAGTGAGGAAACGAGAGGAAGACTCTGGAGCCCACTGTTGGTCTGGAAGATGGAGTAGGAAACAAGCCAAGGAGTGCAGGGCTTCTAGAAACTGGAACTGGCAAGATAAAATTTAGAGATTCTCCCCTGAAGAAAAGCCTTACGTGAGAGCGGTGTCAACTTGCCAATGCAGAGACCCGTAAGATAATAAATTTGTGCTGTTTTAAAGCACGATGGATGGCTCCCCTGGTGGCTCAAATGGTAAAGAATCCACCTGCAATGCAGGAGCGGCAGGTTCAGTCACAGGGTGGGGAAGACCCTGTGGAGAAGGAAATGGCAACCCACCCCAGTATTCTTGCCTGGGAACCCCAGAGACAGAGGAGCTGGCGGCCTACAGTTCATGGGGCCACAAAGAGTCAGACACAACCTAGTGATCAAACTACGAAGGATGTGGGAAGCTGTCACAGCGTCAGTAGGACACTGAGGATAATAGAATATTATCCTCATCCTCACCTTTATCACTATATTGTACTATATCGATAAATACACTACATTATTGTATTATACTACTATATTACTACTATACTATATAACTACTATTATACTACTATATTACTATATTACTATAACAATGTTACTGTATTACTATCATTATTACCATATAAAAGAGGTTCCAGATCTTAACATGAAAATTGGGAAAGGCTTCCTAGAGAAAGTCAACTATGAGATCTGTTCAGTTAGCTGGAGGGAAAGTATATTTCAGGCTAAAGGTATGTGCAAACAAGTGAGAGAGAACACAGGACTTTGAATAAACAAAACCTGGGACAATACAGCTGACGTATATAGAGACACATCCTGTTTAAGACATGCTGAGTTTGAGATTCTCTGGAGCACGCAAACAGAAATGCAGTAAGAGGCTGGATACAGAGGTCTGTGTGGGCCGGGGAACAGGTTAAGAAGCCGCTAATGTGTATTGCAGACTATGAGTGAGCATAGAGAAGGACTAAGATGTCTGAGGAACACTGACTTAAGAAACAGGCGGAGGAAGGGGGAGAATGGAGCAGGCCCCCAAAGGATACTAACAGGCAGGGTCACAAGAGGTGAGGGGACGCTAGAAGGGTGACGTCACATCATTCAGCAGTGATCCGGCCACAAAGGAGGCAAGAGTCAACAGCAGCAAAGAATACCTTAGGGATATTTGTAAAACACAGATATTATACACTGAACTGGTTATATATTAATTCATGTTTTCAAAGAATGCTAGCCATTTCGTATCATTTTCACGAGATTTTCACACTGAATTACAAAAGCTTTTATATAGATCCAACACAAACTCTAATTGTATGTGTTAGCATCATCGCCCAAGGCAGGGAAAAAACAACACTCTGTTAGGGGCTCTCTCGTGAGTGTTAGTTGCTGGACGGGGCCCATCCCACAGCATGGAACTCAGGAGTCTTTTCTGTTTCAAAAGTCTGAAGTAACTGGGAATCATTTTAGAGTTTTAGATAGCTCTTTGACACTCTTTAATTGACAGATTCACATTTCCAGCAGAAGAGAGAATAAAAATAGTACTATTTATAAATGAGCATTCTTAACTCATGAAACTTGGAGTTGTCAGTAAAACATATTTCCAAATTCATATGCACTTCAGACAGTCTGAGGACAGAGTGGTTACTCCTAAAAGAAATTATTTATGTAAGTTTGGTAAAGTGGAAACAAAGATTCATTGAGCCTTAAGGACAATTCCTCTTAGCATAAACTGTACCAGTAATAGGCACACTTTTCAACAGAATAATGCAAATATATAACTCAAAGGAACCAGTGTTGGATGCTTATAGCTTAAAACTGTCTAGCATTATTTTCAAGCAAAAAAAATCAAATACTTGGTGAAGCTCCCAAGGAAAAAAAATCACTGAAGCCCAATAGTTGTTGGTTTCTTTTTGTTTAAATCACTTCTTTTTGTGATGCAAAGTATTATCTGACATTAACTGGCATTTGAACAATGGATAAATTTTCAGAGAGCTAGTAATATAAACAGGAGATTCCAAAATTCACTGTGAATTTTAAAGGTTCCTAAGGGAAATCTCTGGTGATGTTTGGGGTAATGAAGGCAGAGAGAAAAAAGAAAATAGAGTTTAAAAATAGCACAATTATAGAAACAGAAAACCCAGTGACACTGTGCTACTTTACTAAATTTTAACATTAATTCAAAGGTAATTTCCCTTTAAGGAGACTAAAGTTGAACTGTATCGGTTTAGAACTTAGTGTGTTACTGAAAGACTTTATCTTCATATAATCCAAACCTATAGATCTACCATTGGAAATAGCATCGAGTCACTCAATGCCACGAAGTAAAATAATACCATGTCCCATTCAGCCTGAATTATGTATCAGATGGGAGGTATTGATCAAAATATGACCCATGTCTTTCATTACCAAAATTACCTGATGCTTTGTTATAAATATCTTCTGAGAATATAAAGAAACCACCTTATCCAAATTTTTTATAGAAGAGTTTCTGAGAGCTTCTAATCGATGATTTTTTTTTCAAAACCCATTACTAGTGTTCCAAATATTCCCTAACTCAATTTACATTAGACCCAGAAATGAAATACAGGAAGAACTGATAATGAGTCAGAGATTGAACTGAATCCTTTCCTTCTCCAAGCTCCAGTATATAATGGGCATCACTAAGTTATACTCCTAAAGTGTATTTTCTAGGAAGAAAAATATTTTGTATGCCTAATGGGGAAAAGCTGAGAAGAGGGGATTTTTTTTGTATCCATCATAAAAATGTTGCTGCTAATGTAAATAATCAGGGAATTATGATGGAAGGTTGCCAGAAGCAGTTTTCCTGACACTACAGTTAATAGAGCATGAGGGTTCTACAGCTCAACAGGACATGGAACTGATCACCGCACACTTGCAGCAAGGAGACCATCATGAAGACAATGGTAACACCCTTCTCGTTATTTCTGCTGCTTCTTATCCTAAAGCACTATGCAAATTCTACACCTGTGTCTTGGAACCTGTCTGAATCATTATTAACATGAAAGCTGACTTTCCAAGGAATGCTGCACTAAATGATACAGGTCTAAGGACACTAAAGGTTGTGTTCATGTTCTGTTGGAGCATTCGGGTTATCACAGTCCTGGGTAGGGAATGGTATCCTTACAGCCTGACCACCTTACAGCTTGAGCAGAAAATGCTACAAAGCGTTTGGGATGCTCTAAGAGCTAACTCGCGCAAGGAACTTGTATCCACCACTCTGTATCTCAGTGCATTATGTATGTGTGTGTATGGATGTATGGGTGTATATATATATGTCTGTATAAGTATTTATTATATAATGATATGTGCATCTTATATAAATATACATACCAAGTNACCTAAGTATACATACTATATAATATTACAAAAACACATATACACACTATAATACATGTATATACATTTATAGAAATTAGCTGAAGTTTGATGAATTCATTGAATTTTATGAGTTTATCATTCCAAATTCATGCTAGATATAGACCGCTTTTTATCTTATCCTATGTAACTTCAAGCTGATGGAGGTATTAAAACCAGACCACAGTTTTGTGTTTTGTCCCCAGGGGTCAGTTTTAATCATGTGCTGTGTTGTGCTTAGTTGCTGCCGCATCCAACTCTCTGTGACCCCGTGAACTGTAGCCCACCAGGCTCCTCTGTCCATGGGGATTCTCCAGGCACGAATACTCAAATGGGTTGCCATACCCTCCTCCAGGGGATCTTCACAGTCCTGGGATTGAATCTAGGTCTCCCGCATTGCAGGCAGATTCTTTACCAAATAATAGTCAACAATCGTTTCTGGCTCTTTGTGACCCCATGGACTGTACCCCACCGGATTCTTCTGTCCCACTGGAGTGGGTTACCAGACCCAGGAATCAAAGCCGTGTCTCCTGCTTGGCAGGTGGAGTCTTTACCACTGAGCCAGCTGGGAAGCCCTGGTCTCCAAATTAGCTATACAGAGACACTAACTCAGGCTTCCCAGCTGGCTCAGTGGTAAAAAATCTGCCTGCCAGTATAGGAGATGCCGGAGCGGGGGCTTTGATCCCTGGGTTGGGGAAGATCCCCTGGAGAAGGAAATGGCAACTCACTCCATGGACAGAAGAGCCTGGTAGGGGTCCATGGGGTCATAAAGAGTCAGACAGAACTGTGCATGAACACGGTGGCCACTGTTGCATGCGGGCTTTTCTCTAGTTGCTGGGAGTGGCGGCTACGCTCTAGTTGCGATGCCTGGGCCTGGGCCTCTCACTTGTCATGATAATGGCTTCAAGTTAAGAAAAACAATTCTGGCCACATTTACTAAAAAGCAAGTAAGTCTGTTCTATTGTAAAGCACTTCTCTACTTTAAAAATAACAAGTAAACTACCAAGAAAATTAAAACGAACATTTAGGAGTATCTTTGCAATACAGAGATAAATAGATATAGATATAGATATAGATATATATATATATATATATGTGATAGTAACTCTAAGTTTGTAGTCACACCTCGAGTTTTATCAGTTGTTGACTACTACATATGTTCTTATAACTAATGCAATTGTCAGCAGAATCTCAAGGCCAGCTCCAGATCCAGTGAATCCTAATATGGGTTTTAATAAGATCATCAAATGATTCATGTACACCTTAAAATCTGAGAACACATCTAAGATGCGTTGCTTTCCCTCAGGGGCTGTGTGAGACCACCTATGAAGGCATGAAAATAAACTGGAACTTTTGCTGGTATTTAGGTTTGGCTGATGCAGATGCTCTCACCTGGCTGAAATTATCAAAGTCCGTCGAAAGAGAACAGAAGTTACATAGACATCAGAACAACAGCTATCCGTCTCATTAGTTCATTTTCAAGGGCATGCGGCAGTACAGAAGCACCCAGTTAAATGGATTTATGGATTATCTTATCTAGTGAAATTATGACTTCTGTCATAAACCAACCCTCAGAAAATAACCAGATGATTTAAAAAGACACCTGCAAAATAATAATGGATTGAGGTTCATATTAGTAATACAAAGACAACAACAACAACAAAAACCGACAGAGCTGACAGTTCGGTTCTAAGTAAGAGTAACTCCTGTTTCTGAGCGCATACTAAGGGACAGTCAGTTTCTAAGTGATTAACATTCTCATTAACAATGAACTTCATTTTGAACTTTACTTGAGGTGTATATTGTGCTTTGAAATTTGCTACTCAAAATATTATGTGGACTAATTCAAAATTAAATAAATATAGCCAAGTAGGGAGGAACATAATTGAAATATTCACAGTAGTGGTGCACAACCAGGAAAAAGAAAAAGAAAAAACTTCTGTCATAAAGGAGTAATTCTCCAATTTGAGCATTCATGTGAATCACCTGGAGGGCTAGTTGGACTATATATTTCTGGGTCCAAAGCACACAGTGGGGTGGAGCTTTAATTTGTCTTTCTAACAAGTTCCCAGGTGATGCTGCTGGTCAGGCAATCACATTTTGTAAGGAGCATTTAGAACTGAAGACCGCAAATACTTTTATATATTTGAGTTACCCACGAAAACTTTAGTAAAAATATTATGCCTTTTGACTCCAAATTGTTCTAAGGAGGGAACTCAGCCTTGTTACTCTTTAAATGACCCTAATGTACAAGGTTGAAATCATTGCTTTAGGTGGAGGGAAAATAAAAACAGACTGTTTCTAAATAATAGAATCCTAACTAAAATACAGAGGTGTGTCAGAGAAAACAGACAATACTTTTTAATTATTAAATATTAAATATTAAAGATAAGAAACCCGCCAAAAAGGCATAGACTGTGCTTGCTAACTGAATGAATGGGTAATGAATAGAATTATGGTATTCCATTAACCACAATTATAACTCCAGGTAATGGGAAGGGGGAGAATGAGAAAGGAGAACAAGGCAGAGAAACAGAAAATAGTTTTATAGCACAAAAAGAACAAATTATTTTCATAATACTAACCTTGAAAGCCCATTTTTGCTAGTAATGAAAAAGTGATACAAAAGTTTCTATTAACAGCATGCTGCTGCTAAGTTGCTTCAGTCGTGTCTAACTCTGCAACCCCATAGACGGCAGCCCACCAGGCTCCCCCGTCCCTGGGATTCTCCAGGCAAGAACACTAGAGTGCGTTGCCATTTCCTTCTCCAATGCATGAAAATGAAAAGTGAAAGTGAAGTGGCTCAGTCATATCCGACTCTTCACAATCCCATGGACTGCAGCCTACTAGGCTCCTCTGTCCATGGGATTTTCCAGGGAAGAACACTGGAGTGGGGTGCCATTGTCTCCATTTTAAACGTAATTTTGTTGTCAGCTGAGAGTTGGCATTCTTTGTTATGGCACAGTACCTGGTGTTAGGAGAAGGCACTGGTGACCCACTCCAGTACTCTTGCCTGGAAACTTCCATGGACGGAGGAGCCTGGGAGGCTGCAGTCTATAGGATCGCTAAGAGTCGGACATGACTGAGCAACTTCACTTTCACTTTTCACTTTCATGCATTGGAGAAGGAAATGGCAACCCACTCCAGCGTTCTTGCCTGGAGAATCCCAGGGATGGCAGAGCCTGGTAGGCTGCCGTCTGTGGGGTCGCACAGAGTCGGACACGACTGACGTGACTCAGCACCAACTGCAGCAACCTGGTGTTAATGAAAAACATCAACCTTCTCTCCCAGATACAAACAGCCTATAACAAGAACCAATGAATTTTAATCTTTCAAGAAAAGGGAAAAGTTGATATCAGATGCAAACCACTTTGTTGACATTCCCAAATTAAGAAAATATATATGGCAAGGTACTGACTGATACAGTATACAAATATTTCATTTCCACTCTATCGGAATGGAACAGCAGGTAGTCAAGTGGCATTACAAGACAGTCACTTTCACTCTAAGCCCAAAGGCAAAGGATTCATTCTATCAATATTTGCAGAGTTAGCTTAGGTTATTCTGTTGCTTCTTCTATACATACATACAGTCAGAAAAAGCAAAAATAAAAAACTTCCATTTTCTCCAAAGGCAAACAAAATGACTAGTTGATAATATGTCTTCTTTATTTTTTTTCCTTTCTAGATTGCTTTCTATAAGGCTATCATTCAATTTATTAGGCTAGCTGACAATAGCTCTTTGCTTCCTCTGAGATCCTTCAGTGACCTGAAGTATTATGTCTTAATAATGCCATAACTGAGAACACAGTACATAATAGGCACAACTTTTAAAAATAGGCAAAGTTAGTCAAATGAATTAGGTCTTAGGATCTGACTTTCAAATAAACTTTTATTGGAACACTCACCCTAAGTTTATGGACACTAATGAGAACATATTAACTGTTTAACATGGATACTAAACTGACCCAATGCTTATTTGCCAAGTGACTGATTATTCAGAATGTTTTTCAGGTGAGGTCAATCTGTTTTATTATGACTTTTTAGTGGTCTTATTTGTTAGACTGGCGTGCTGCTGTCCATAGGGTCGCAAAGAGTCAGACACAACCTAATGACTGAAAAACACAATTTGTTAGACCAAATACAGCACTACTGCTAACTCAAAGGACATCACTATACAAATTATAAAATGTCACCTCTTCCCAAGGCATCATACTGCCATGTGCCAGAAAACAGCTTTAATAACTCTTCAAATCTACGATGGCTCCAAACGTGAAGGGTGCACTTCTAGAGCTCTGTGATGTACAGCCTAATCTATTAAGTTGTGTCAACATCATTAACAAGAAATGTTTCCTGATTCATAGAGCTCAGAAGTCTAATGCACTCTGCAAGGAGACGGTGAGACATGCTTTAAAAATAACAAGTCCACTTGTGAGGAGATGATTTGTGAAACTACCGTGGGTGAGGAAAAAAACTTTCCTCTCCCCTTCTAGGTTCTTCTGACTCATCTAAGAATTAAATTGACATGAAACAGATTAATAGGAGAAAATAAAATTTAACATACTTATGGGGATCATGGGAAATAGATGAGGAAACAGTGGAAACAGTGTCAGACTTTATTTTGGGGGGCTCCAAAATCACTGCAGATGGAGACTGCAGCCATGAAATTAAAAGACGTTTCCTCCTTGGAAGGAAAGTTATGACCAACCTAGATAGCATATTCAAAAGCAGAGACATTACTTTGCCGACTAAGGTCCATCTAGTCAAGGCTATGATTTTTCTTGTGGTCATGTATGGATGTGAGAGTTGGACTGTGAAGAAGGCTGAGCGCCAGAGAATTGATGCTTTTGAACTGTGGTGTTGGAGAAGACTCTTGAGAGTCCCTTGGACTGCAAGGAGATCCAACCAGTCCATTCTGAAGGAGATCAGTCTTGGGTGTTCTTTGGAAGGACTGATGCTAAAGCTGAAACTCCAGTCCTTTGGCCACCTCATGCGAAGAGTTGACTCATTGGAAAAGACTCTGATGCTGGGAGGGATTGGGGGCAGGAGGAGAAAGGGACGACAGAGGATGAGATGGCTGGATGGCATCACGGACTCGATGGACATGAGTCTGAGTGAACTCCAGGAGTTGGTGATGGACAGGGAGGCCTGGCATGCTGCGATTCATGGGGTCACAAAGAGTCGGACACGACTAGGCAACTGAACTGAACTGAACTGATGGGGGTTCCATAAGACTAAGAGACCCAAGAGCAATTTAGACAATTGAATGTTACAAATCATCTGGCAGAAGGAGAAGAGGTTAACTTACATGAAACTTACATGAAAACGAGTGAATGTTTGGTAAACAAGGAGCTTCCCTGGTGTCTCAGATGGTAAAGAATATGCCTGCCATGTGGGAGACCCAGGTTCGATTCCTGGGTCAGGAAGATTCCCCTGGAGAAGAAATGGCAACCCACTCCATTATTCTTGCCTGGAGAATTCCGTGGACAGAGGGGCCTGGTGAGCTATTGTCCATGGAGTCACAGTCGGACACAACTGAACCACTAACACACTTGGTAAACAAAGGTTTGCTGGGCCGTACAGAGACAGTGGGACACAGTGCCGACTTTGATCAAGCAGGTCTTGCTAAGTTTCCCCCAGTCTATCACACGTAGTTCATATCATACTTTACTTATTTGTGATGATAATTCTTCCAGGAACAAATTTTTTATCTAAATTCTTTTAGGCAATTAAGAATAAGTAGTAAAAGGTCTTCCTGAGACTTTTATTTCTTAAAAACATACAACCCAAAATAATTCTCAAGCGAAAGTGAAACCTTTTGAGGCGGTAAAGGTTTGTTCCCCTGCAACACCATATTTGTTTAAATGACCCAGTGATCATTAAGAACATAGTGAGAACAGATGCTTTGCTGTACAGAGGACGTTGCTTTTTTTGTTTCTTGTTTTGTTATTCAGTTACTAAGTCATGTCTGACTCTTTAGCAACCCCATAGACTGTAGCCTGCCAGGATCCTCTCTCTGTCTGTGGGATTTCCCAGGCAAGAATACTGGAGTGGGTTGCCATTTCCTTTTCCAGGATATCCTCCTGACCGAGGGGTCAAACTCAGGTCTCCTGCATTGGCAGGCAGATTCTTTACCACTGAGCCATCTGGAAAGCCCATGCATAGGACAGAGCAAAGAACAAATGGATTTAAAAAGAGCTGAAGTTATAAATATTTTTCTGACAAGAATATTGGCACAGGTAATATGCCAAGAAAGTCTCTTTACTTCGCATAAGTCTCAGCTCTGCCATACACTAGCATCCACTGAGGAGCTTTGGAAATATTAAAGGCTGGGTGTCAACCCCAGACCAATTCTGTATGAATCTCTAGGGTAGGGCTCATGGATCAATCTTTCTGGAAGTTCCCAAAATGATTTCTCATGTTCAGCCAGGGTTTCAAATCTCCAGCTTAGATGATTTACAAACAGTGTCCTTACCTAAGATAAACTAGAGTAGTGATTCTCAAATTTTAGTGTGCATTCAAGTCACCAGGGGGCTTCACAGGTGGCACCAGTGGTAAAGAGCCCGCCTGCCAACGCAGGAGACATGAGACTCGTGTTTGATCCCTGGGTCAGGAAGATCGCCTGGAGGAGGGCATGGCAATCCACTCCAGTATTCTTGCCTGGAGAATCCCATGGACAGTGGAGCCTGGGGAGCTTCAGTCCATAGGGTTGCACAGAGTCAGACACGACTGAAGCAACTTAGCACAGAGTCACCAGGAGAGTTTCATAAAACAGACTGCTGGACACAACTTCCAGAGTCCTTGGTTTTGTTAGGTGGTGATGCTTCTGGTCAAAAACTGCACTTTGAGGACCACTGATCTGGAACTTGCTATCCAAAATGTCCTGAGATGGCAACGACAACATAACAGGGACCCTGTCAGAAATGCAAGCTTGCAGGCTCCATCCACTTCTGAATGGCTCCCTGAATTTTAGTAAGATTCCCAGGTGATTCACATGGAAATTAAAGTTTAAGGAACACTAATCTAGACCACAGACCAATTAAAAAATCTACTGGGATAAGAAAGAATATAAATGGGGATTAAATAGGATAGGGATTTGTGAATAATGAGAGAGCTCATATTCTAAAATCACCAGTTCTAACCAATCAATGCCCACATGGGCCTGCAGATTCACTGCTACCAGATATTCTAATTTTTCAAGAGGGTTAGTAAGTTTTTTTTAATGTGAAATTCCTCAACTGTAAAATATTAGCAATTTATTCAAAGGTTTTATAACATGTTTAAGACCAAATAAACTATGTCTTTGGGCCATATTTGGACCATAGTTTGCCTGTATGTGACCTCTGATGTAGAAAGGGTCAATCATAAATTGAATTAGAGTTTGAAATAAATCACTGGAAATCCCCTAAGAACTCTTCCTTTAAAAGCTCAAGATAAATGATGTATTTGGCAACAGTTAATTATTTTCCATAGGGCATACCTCTGCCTGACACAAACTCAGTAAAGCAACAGAAACAAATGTTAGGGCAGCTTTGAAATATGTTATGGAAAAAAATATATAAAGCTATAAGGTAGGAAGCAAGAGAGGATGCTGAAATGCCTCAGGGGTGCCTCTAAAGAACAGGAGATGCTCAAGCAATCAATCTCAAAACAAGAAAGGGGAGGCATTTGATTGTGTTTACTGATAAATACTACCTATGGACACAGCAAAATTTCTAGTCATAAGCCTTTGAGAGTGGAAGAAAAATAGCAGTTTTATATAAGTAGAATTTATTTTCCCTTGTAAAAGAAGAGATAGTAAAACAACAAAACAACCTCAGTTCCATACTTCCCCTCACCTTTATTTGATAGCATCGGATTGTGCCATTTCCTCCAATTATGAAGCAATCTGAAAAAAGTTTCCCATGGAAACACACAATATACTCAAGGTATGACAGTTTAATGGTCATTGAGGTTTTTTTTCTTTAAACTTTGTACAATCACTTATTAAATCTTAGAAGCTATCTGGAGAAGGCGATGGCACCCCACTCCAGTTCTCTTGCCTGGAAAATCCCATGGACGGAGGAGCCTGGTAGGCTGCAGTCCATGGGGTCAAGAAGAGTCGGACATGACTGAGCGACTTCCCTTTCACTTTTCACTTTCATGCATTGGAGAAGGGTATGGCAGCCCACTCCAGTGTTCTCGCCTGGAGAATCCCAGGGACGGGGGAGCCTGGTGGGCTGCCGTCTATGGGGTCGCACAGAGTCGGACACGACTGAAGCGACTTAGCAGGGGCAGCAGCAGAGAATAACAAGGAGGGCTTCCCTTGTGGCTCAGCTGACAAAGAATCCAAGTGCAATGGGGGAAACTGGGGTTCGATCCCTGGGTTGGGAAGATCCCCTGGAGAAGGAAAAGGCTGCCCATTCCAGTATTCTGGCCTGGAGAAGTCCACAGACTGTATAGTCCATGGGGTCGCAAAGAGTCGGACACGACTAAGCGACTTTCACTCCACTCACCTTAGAGAAAAGTCACAGAGGACTAGAAAAGCACAAAAGGAGCAGTCAAGCAGGTTGAAAGAAAGTCAAATTATATAACTAAATGGAAGAAAAGGGAAAAGTTACGAAAACCGCTTATTACTCTGCTAAAGCACCAGTAAACAAGCGGAGTTCCACAAAGGACTTGAGAATGGCATAGAAAAAAGGGATAAGGTAATCTCCAATCTCTCCTAACCAGGCTGTCGTTCCAACACATTTCTTTCACTGTGTGTTCTTGAACTCTATAACCTCAAAAGGCTCTCTCTCCAGGATAACTATCACATGTCTCATAATGTGATAAAAGCTATTCATAATATAATTTAGCTTTAATCCTACTAAATTATTAAATACTATCTCATACTTCTCTCTAAATCCCCTCAATTAGGCCAACAATTAAGAGAACAGATACTTTTCTGCACTCTTAAATATACCCTTATGAACATTTCAAGTTTTTGCTGTTAAAATAATGAAACAAAGGTTAGCCAGATGCCCTTCTTGGTTCAATACTTGATAGTGCCACCATCATCTCTTTATTCTCTCAGCCTGTTTAAAAAATGTTGGGTATACCAAGGACATTTAACCAATAAAGATACATTAGACAATTATTTTAAATAGCACCTCAAACACATTACATTTGTCATCTTAAATAACATATATGAGCAGATGAAAGACAGACTTTAATAGGCCTATCAAAATGGGAGAATTTGTAGTTGAAGCTGCCAAGATTAGAGATTATGTACCCTAAGTAAGTGAGTGTTAGTCGCTCAGTCGTGCCTGACTCTTTGTAACCCCATGGACTGCAGCCCACCAGGTTCCTGTGTCCATGAGATTTTCCAGGCAAGGATACTGGAGAGGGTTTCCATTTCCTTCTCCAGAGGATCTTCCCAACCTAGGGATTGAACCCAGGTCTCCTGTACTGCAGTCAGATTCTTTACCAACTAAGCTACATGGGAAGCCCCTTAGTGTACACTAGCAACTATATTTATAAGATAATGTTTCATCTGTGGGATTTTTAAAAAAATATTAAAATTAGAATATAAGAGAGGAGTGCACTGACAATCAAAAGCACTTTGCTTTTTACCTTTGCCTGCGAGAAACCATGTGACTCAAGACCATAGCAGTTTACTTTAAACTGATGTCACCATAGCATTCTCATTACATACAAAAGGAGGAAAGAAATAAATTAGAATTTAATCAAGGCCTGATAACTGCCGAACTCTGTGTTTGGCAGAATCGTCAGTCAGATGAGAGGGTAATCTAGACAATCTTTACGGCCCTTTTAATTGAAAACTTATCTCAATCCTAAGGAATATTTGAGTAAACTGATAAGTAAACCACGTGTAAATCCTGAACCCAGTAAGTCACGCAAGGACCACTGTTCTCTTGGAATCCATCTCTTTCTATCACAGCCTCACCTAACTATAAGGAATAACTCCTTTATCTGCTTGTCAGTAGGGAATCCAGAACTACAGAGAGAATCTACAGAGCAACCAAACAAGATGCCTTTCTTCCTAGTAATGTTGCCATGGTACACTGAAATTTTTCATATACACAGACGAACGAAACACACATATACATATACATTTATATATGTGTACATCTTATATACACACATATATACGCAAAATGTACCAACAAATGTATTCTCCATTTTTCCCGCTGCTGCTGCTAAGTTGCTTCAGTCGTGTCCGACTCTGTGTGACCCCATAGACGGCAGCCCACCAGGCTCCCCCGTCCCTGGGATTCTCCAGGCAAGAACACTGGAGTGGGTTGCCATTTCCTTCTCCAATGCATGAAAGGGAAAAGTGAAAGTGAAGTTGCTCAGTCGTGTCCAACTCTTAACGACCCCGTGGACTGCAGCCTACCAGGCTCTGCTGTCCATGGGATTTTCCAGGCAAGAGTACATTTTTCCTAATGATACTCAAGAACTTTTTTTTTTTTTAATTTTTGGCAGTTCACTTCAACATTGCTATGTTCATACTGAGCTACTATGCTAAATCCTAGGGAAACAAAAATGAAAAATATTCAGTTCATGTCCTTATTTCTTAGGATTCAAAGAGGTCATAAAACAAATAGTTTAAGTACATAATAAGAGCAATATGCCTAGAATGCTTAGAAAACACAAAAAGAGGGTGTCTAATTCAACTGGGGAATCAAAGGAAGGTTTCCTGGAGTAAATGATGCTTGAGATTTCCTAAAGATAAAACAGAGACAGAAGAAAAAGAAAAAGAGGGCATAAGGCTTCCCAAGAAGACGGAACAGTGAAGAGAAAGACACGAGGGGTGAAGCTGCATAGTATATACTGGAGAAAGCTCTCAGGTAGCATTGTGTTGCCATGCCCTGCTAAGTGCTTCAGTCATGTCCGACTCTGTGAGACCCTGTGGACTGCAGCCCGTCAGGCTCCTCTGTCCATGGGACTCTCCAGGCAAGAATACTAGAATGGGTTGCCATGCCCTCCTCCAGGGGATCTTCCCTACCCAGGGATCGAACCAGCATGTCTTACATGTAACCTGAATTGGCAGGCGGGTTCTTGACCACCAGCGCCACCTGGGAAACCCAGTATTGTGTTGGATTGGCCAAAAAAAATCATTCTGTAACATCCATAATAAACATTTTGGCCAACCCAAGAGCAGAGTAGACGTAGTGGAACATGGGGAACTGAAGCTGTCGTGGCAGTCAGTGCTACATCACGGAGGCCCCTGACTCATGTCAGGCTAAGAAGCTGGATTTTATCATAGAGGCAATGGAAAACCGACGGAGGGGGCACGAGAATAGCATCCCAGAATTGTCTACGTTTTGTTGAATGATGGATCTGAAGTGGAAATGACAGAAGGCAAGAAAACTAGTGACAAGTGAGTCCCTATGTTGTGTAATATTAACAGAACTGTGGAAGAGAGGACAGAATTAAGGACTATTTAAGACTTAAAATCAGGGGAGTAATATGGACACAGCAAGATGGAGCAATCTAAGAATCCTCTCCTTATATTGATGGCTTTAGGGCCAGTTCCCTACATAGGACTTCAAACAATTGGGATATGAAATACATGGGAAGAGCCTGGGTCTGGTGAGGGTGCAAGATGGGGAGCAGGGAAGCTGAATTCTGTTTGGATCTGTGGCAAAAAATATGAGTCATAATCCATGAAAAGAGATCCAGCAAACATTAATCAAAGCAGTAGAAGGAGAAATAGGAAACATGCTAGCAGAGAAAATAAAGTTCCAGCAGTGGAAGAAGGATCGATACTGCCCGATGCAGCAAAGACATTCAGTAAGTACTGGAAAGTGTTTACTGGATTTGGTGATTTGGCCTTCGCCAGGCAGTTTCAATGGACCGCTGGGAGTAAGAGCCAGATGCTGTAGGCTGAGGAGGGACCACGTGGTAAAGAAATGATGGCACCAAGTCTTCCAGAGGCTGCAAACTCAGGTAGCTAAGTGTGGGCTCATGTCCAGTCAGCAGTGTCTGACTCTTTGCAACCCCCTGGACTGTAGCCCGCCAGGCTCCCATGCCCATGGGAGTTTTCAGGCAAGAATGCTGGAGTGGGTTGCCATTTCCTCCTTCAGGGGATCATCCCGACCCAGGGGTCTAACCTGAGTCTCCTGCCTCTCCTGTACTACAGGGGGATTCTTTGCCAGTGAGCCATCGGGGAAGCCCAGATAGCTGAAACTTACCCGGATATCACTGCTTCCTCTTTGTGAGTGGAAACCTCCTTTGTATGTTATCACATAATCAATGAGGATCTCCATCAGGATGGCTTGGTAATAGAATTATTTTACTCAGACTGAATGAAAAGTCTTAATCACATTCAAAAGCCATCATGAATTATAGTTATCGCACACCTTAATAAATCTCCTATGCAGGAGTCTGATGAGGCAAGATGCCAACCCATAAATCTCTAATAATCTCAGCACCACTTAGGAACTAGACCTTCTTTGCCAGGTAGAACATTGTCCTAAACACACCTCAAACATTATAAAGAATATACAGAGAGAGAGATGTGCAGCTTTAATAAAGCCACCCAGTCTTTTGCTTAGCGTGTATAGGAAGTGTTCTAGAGAATTCCAGTCTATTGCTCCCAAGCTCCCTCAAGGAAAATGGGTGGCAGAAGAGAAGAGGACTCATGCAAATTAACATATCTTCTTTATATATATTTCAAACACTGCCTCTGAATTATTGTTGCTCTTTTCTATTTCTTGCAAGCACTGGCTTTATTATCTTGTTCATTGCTGTAATTTGGTGATCTGAGTCAACATGTACATGATGAATTTGGCCTAAGAACATCAACAGGAATGAAATAGCTTCTAGTTCATTGGAAATGAGAATGCACCTATAACAGCTCTCTTCATTAAACTCTAAACCTGGTATAACTTATATTTTATGATGCTTCTTATAACAGTAAACCACTTAAAGAGATTTTAAGAGATTCTCCTTCTCCAGGAGGATTAATAGGAAACTATACTTCTCATCAGACTTTTCCCACACCTCCTGTCTCTTTCCCTTCCCTGCCTGTCCTGCTCAATGTCAACCGCCTTGTATAGAGCAATGATGGACTGCCTTATCCAGAGACACTCATCAAAGGTGGCTTCTGCAGACAGAGAAAGTCAGTCATCATGGGGCAGGAGGGAGGGAAGCAAAGGGAATGAAGGGAAAATTGAACAGTAATCATCGGGCAATTTTATTTCTGCTTCAGCCAAACAACAAATTATCTTTTTCCTTGCAAACAACTACATAAGTTCAATGATGAAAAAGGGAAACCTGTTTATCTGAGAGGAAGAGCAAGTGTCAATTAAAAAAGAAAAGCAACAACCAAAACAAAGCTGGAAGTACCTCTTACAGCATAGCCACTCGGAACTGCAAGAGGTTAACTTCTCTCTGCTGATGATTTTTCCATAAACTTTATCACCTTTCATGTACTAAAATCTAAAGCAACGACACGGAGGGAGAGGATGTATGTATGCATATGGCTGATTCATGTCATTGTATAGCAGAAGCTAACACAACATTGCATAGCAATTATATTCCAATTAAAAAAAAGGAAGGGAAAAAAAAGAATAATCTCAGAATATATTATTAACTGATAACAAAGTTGCTGATAGACTATATGGTAAATATGAACTGATAAAATGGTATCTCTCTACAATACTGTCAAAACTGATAACAATTACTATGGAGTGGATTTGGAAGGGTTTTGGATGGGGTGGAGGGGAAATGTTACTTTCCACTGTTAAAAATAATAATGAAGCAACAACTCATGGAATGAGTAAGACACTGTTTTGACCCTCCCTAATTCATCCTTATTTTCTTCATTTCAGAAAGTCAAAACAAACACGAATATCCCTCACCCCAAAAACATCAGCAAGTGTATACTGTTTATTGAGTCATTGTTACTAGTTCCTTGATTAAAATCCATTTTGCTGTGCACCTACCCTTTGTAGTTAAAGTAACTTGAGTTGTAATAATTGAGGTCCCGATTGCCATTATTAACAAATACTTACAAAATACCTGTCCGTGACAGACACTGCACTGAGTGGGATCTACTTTTGATGTTTTTAGCACACAGTAGCTCCCACTAAAAGACCAGTGGAGGGGTCTAGACCCAGATACCAGAGTCAGGCTGCCTATAACTGAATCCTGAACCTGCCGCTTACTGCCATGGCTTAATCTCTTTGAGCCTCAGTTCCTGTTTTAGGACAATATGAATATACATGCCGCATGCGTGCGCAGCTGCTCGGTTGAGTCCCACTCTGCAGCCACGTGGACTGTAGCAGGCCAGGCTCCTCTGCCAGTGGAATTCTCCAGGCAAGAATACTGGAGCAGGTTGCCATTTCCTACTTCAGGGGATCTTTCTGACCCGGAGACTGAATCTGTGTATCTTTCGTCTCCTGCACGGGTAGGTGGATTCTTTACTACTAGCGCCGCCTGGGAAGCCCAGGTCATAGGACTGTTATAAAGTTAAAATAAGTCAGTACATGTGTTTGCATGTAATGCATGCTTAATACATATTCTCTAGAATTATTAACATGAATTTAAAGAGGTAGATATCGTTTCTGATCCCTCTACAAAACAGAAACAGTTTGTCCAAAACTCAAGTCTTGTCAGATGTCAGCTTACTCTCAAAGGCATATATGTAAAAATCAAAGAGTCAATTTTGTGTGTGTATAAAGCTGAATTAAAAGTGGACTTCTGAAGATTCTTACTATGCTGTAGTCCATAAAACTATCAAACCATAGCAGCAGAAAGAGATACCAGTAGTTCAAAACTTGCCTGCCTCTGACTTCTAATATTTCTCTTATTTGATGTTTTTGGACAAAAATTACAGAGGTCTCAAGGACACCTGCAGTGTTACATGAAGTGCTACCATGTGAGATGCAGCTGAGAAATGGGTGACAGGAGGCCAGAAAGGATGGACTCTGAACTGACTTAGAGCTAGGGGAGATTTTAAGAAGGCACAGTCATAATTACTTCATAAAGTACTCACTTGCCATCTGGCAACCTTCTAAGTGCTTTACTCGTATTAACTTGTTTAACCCTCAGACAACCCAAATTCATAGGAAGGTACTATTACCATTCTCACTGTGTATAAAAGGAAAGTGAAAGAGGTTAATTCACTTGCCCAAGGTCATACTATAGCCAGTAAGCAGTACAGGTAAGAACTGAGAACTGTGCCCAAACAGTCTAGCTTTTATTCACGATCTTCTACTGCCTTCCTCAGAAGCAAAGTGATGTAAGTGTTTAGCTTAAATAGGTCATCCTTAGGCCAAAATTACAAATATCAGAAAACAGATCATGGACAGTATGTTTCACAGTGTGTTGATTCAATGAGATACTAACATAAAGCTAATGCATAGACAATAGTGGTTATATGCTAAAATTTCACATTAATATAATAGAATCTGTGTGGGTTACAGGGATGTTTATGACACTTCAGAAGAGAATTCACAATGCATTATACTTGACCTGTCCTGACCCTTTCTTGATAGTGTCAAACAGAATGTGATTCTAGAAGCAAGAGAAGAAGAGAGTTTAGAGAAATAGCTCTCTATTCTTCAACACCTCAGCTTTGCTGAACTTTCGAATATCCTGATTCTGTAGGGCATGTTGGACTGAATCTCTAGGAATATTACTAAAAGGAGCATTAACACTTGTACCTGGGCCATATCTTATTACCGAGCCTGACCCCATAGGAACCCTGGGAAGCCTAGCAGATGGCGTGTGCCTGACAAAACAAAACAAAATATCATTATTTTATAGTAGCACCTCAGAAATAATTCCAGTGAAGCAATTAGGATAATGTCTTCATATATAAAGCATTTTAAAATTTCAGTGGGTTTGAATTATGATCATCAAACTAAACAAAAAGCCAACATGACAAAAGGAAGACTGGATGATTCAGTTAAACGAGCTGGTGAATCATCTGGATTAGAGATAAATCTGGTCATACTCCATATTTTTATTAATGTCCTGAAGAGGTCCACACTTTGTTAATTAAATCTATAAATGCAACTAAACTGACAGGGTATTTTCAAAGGGTAAGCTAGGACAAAAGTTAAAAAGAAGCATCTTCACCTTAAGGAAAATATTTTTAATAAGTGGAAGTACTGTCATAAACTCTCATTCAAAGCACCATCAATTATCATCAAACAGAGATGCTCTTTGAATAAAGGTCAAATTTCACATAATAAAACACTTGAGGATAGACACATAGCCCTGATTTTAAGAGAGGTTTCATCGTTTATATTTTCGTTTAGTACAAAAAACCTCTCTCTTGTTTTTATTGGTCATAGGGGAAAATACGTGAACAAGTAAAAAATTAAATTTTCACCTTCAATCATTTATACTTATATTTTGCCTTTCCTACTTAATGAACCAGAAACTCTCTGTTTGCTAGTAATAACATAATTATGTCCTTGGGAACTTGGTTTTTATATTGCAGCTATTTATTCNTTTGCCTTTCCGACTTAATGAACCAGAAACTCTCTGTTTGCTAGTAATAACATAATTATGTCCTTGGGAACTTGGTTTTTATATTGCAGCTATTTATTCCTTTATCTATCAGGTCATTAGTTCAAAATTATATGTTTCTCTTGTAACAGCTGATAATAATAAATTCTTACATTACATCCCAAAAGAACCATGAAAAAAATTCCTAACACCACTTCATTCAGAGCAAACACAGTACAACAAGGTTGTGAGAAATTTTGACCAAAAATGTATGCCCAACTATGGCTCTATTTCCACTCACGTATTGTATCCACAAAATTAAATCAAGTGCATTTTGAATGAGCACAAGAAAAGCCTGATAACTTTATTAATGTCATAAAATTAGAAGAGGCCTGTAATAACCTCATTTAGGAGAGATTAAGTCAAGAATCATTCATTCCTGAATAGCTTTCAATCCCATTTTAGGGGAATTTGGTTTAATCACCCAAAACAGGGATCTCTCAACCCAAAAGACCACCAACACTAATGAACAGATATCATAAAGATCCATTCCTACAAGATTAGTTAGATAAGCTGTTGCACCTTGAGGGAAGATTTTCATTCATTTGTGAAAAGGAATTATCAAAGTGGCTTTTAATTTTATCTGATTCCCAGATATGGATAATGGTCATGAAGAATGACAGGAATGACATCCTGTTTAGAAACAATCTTCTGGTGATGAGAAAGAATTTTTAAAGGGTGGCATATCACCTGAGTTCAATCCCTGGGTCGGGAAGATGCCCTGGGGGAGGGCACGGCAAGCCACTCCAGTATGCTTGCCTGGAGGACCCCAAGGACAGAGGAGCCTGGTGGGCACAGCCTACGGAGTCTCAGAGTCCGACCCGCCTGAGCGACTTAAGCACATATCATCTGCAGCTCCCTTCAGTCTCCAGTTCTCTAGTTCCTCTCACTCACTTGACCCATGAAGGCACATTTAGCTGTTTAAATTTGTCGCCCTTGTTCTATAGTCCAAAGAACACATCTTCCTTTTTCTCTTCAGCTCTGGATTAGCATGTACCTCCCGGAGGAAGAAGCGTGAGGGACAGCAGGAGAGAAGTGGGATTCACTCCCACAAAGTGTGAGGCTGCTGGGGATGCAGAATGATTGGGTAGACAGAATGTGTTGTTGGCTCTTTTGTTGTTTTGTTTTGTACCAGAGCCTTTGACTCTTCCCATGACTGATGTGGCGTGGAAGTTAAGAGGTATAGAGGTACACATTAAAATGGAGGATCTCAGCACTAGAAAGAACCTATGAGGTCATTGTGTCCATGGTTCCCCCAAACTGGCCCCAACATGAGAATCATTGAAAGACATTTATTTTTGGCAGGAATTTTGGTAGTGAAGTGAAGTGAAGTTGCTCAGTCGTGTCCGACTCTTTGCAACCCTGTGGACTGTAGCCTACCAGGCTCCTCCGTCCACGGGATTCTCCAGGCAAGAATACTGGAGTGGGTTGCCATTTCCTTCTCCAGGGGATCTTCCCAACCCAGGGATCGAACCCGGGTCTCCCACATGGGAGGCAGACGCTTTAACCTCTGAGCCACCAAGGAAGATGCAATTTTGGTAGGAACTGATCTAATCTATGATTCCAAAGATTTCCAGAATGGTGGCATGAGGAGCTTTCAGGTCCACTCTTCAACAAACCAAAGCTGATGAANTATGAGGTCATTGTGTCCATGGTTCCCCAAAACTGGCCCCAACATGAGAATCATTGAAAGACATTTATTTTTGGCAGGAATTTTGGTAGTGAAGTGAAGTGAAGTTGCTCAGTCGTGTCTGACTCTTTGCAACCCTGTGGACTGTAGCCTACCAGGCTCCTCCGTCCACGGGATTCTCCAGGCAAGAATACTGGAGTGGGTTGCCATTTCCTTCTCCAGGGGATCTTCCCGACCCAGGGATCGAACCCGGGTCTCCCACATGGGAGGCAGACGCTTTAACCTCTGAGCCACCAAGGAAGATGCAATTTTGGTAGGAACTGATCTAATCTATGATTCCAAAGATTTCCAGAATGGTGGCATGAGGAGCTTTCAGGTCCACTCTTCAACAAACCAAAGCTGATGAAAATGATGGAAACAATAAACATAAAAAACTTTGAGGGACTTTCCTGGTGGTCCAGTGGTTAAGATTCAGCATTTCCACTCCACAGGGGGCACAGGTTCCATCCCCGGCTGGGGAACTAAGATCCTGCAAGCCAAGCCAAGCACAAAGCAGAAAAAGAAAAAAAAAAAAAAAAACATAAAACAAAATTTTGGAAATGCCCTAAAGATATCAGTGCCAAAGAACTGATGCCTTCAAACTGTGATGCTGGAGAAGACTCTTGAGAATCTCTTAAACAGCAAGGAGATCAAACCAGTCAATCCCAAAGGAAATCAACCCTGAATATTCATTGGAAGGACTGACGCTGAAGTTGAAGCTCCAATACTTTGGCCGCCTGATGAAATGAGCCAAGTCACTGGAAAAGGCCCTGAAGCTGGGAAAGACTGAGGGTAAGAGGAGAAGAGGGAGGCAGAGGATGAGACGGTTAGATGGCATCACCGACTCAATGGACTTGAGTTTGAGCAAACTCTGGGAGACCGTGAAGAACAGGAAAGCCTGGCTCAGTGCAGTTCACGAGATCCCAAAGAGCTGGACATGGCTTAGCAACTGAACAACAACAAAAGATATATAACAAATGGAAAAATATTTATTTTTAAAAAATTTATTAAGTTCTCAGGAAGAAGGGTGTGAGTCACCTGAGCCACAAGTCACTCCCTCGATCACTCTTGTCCCCAGATCTCCATAATGGAAGCTCCACTATGTCACCTGTGACCCAGAAAATGGGGCTCAGAAACGCTCTCCCACCAGCTCCCAATCACAGTCTCTCCTAGAGCAAAAGGTAGCCAGCATTTCTCCCCAGCCCCACACTGCAGAGACTAAAGCCCAGGCCTGCACAAAAAGAGATCTGAAGCTTCCTTTCCATATCCAGCCCGTACCGTGCAGCAGAGACTGCCTCAGGCATGGCAGGCTGAGAACACTGTGCCCCAGGGGCCTTGGCTTCAGGTTTCTCATCAGGCAGAGGGCCCGTGCTGGGAGATACAGGCCAGGACACTAGAGGCTCCTGCGCTGGCCTGGAGACGCTTTCATAAAGCAGAGGTTTTACTCCAAGAAAAGCAGGGCATTGTCTTCAGGCCCAGTTCCAAAACAGTGGCTCAGAGATTTTACCTATGGCAAAGACAGGCTATACACATGAGCTACTGAGAAGTTACCCCCATAGATTTCTTTATTTGGAACAGAAGGAACAAAAATAAAAATCTATAGATACTCTAAGAAACCATGGATATTTTGCTAGTAAGCATTTAAAAGGAGGCTTGTAGCTACATAAAAGCAACAAACTAAACCACTGGCCAGTTTGTTTGCCAGAGAGACTCAGAGAAAGAAACAGCTAAGAGCCCTCAAGGGTCAAAACAATCCGCCAAGACTGGCCTCTAAATTGTTCCCACAAAGCAGTCTGAATTTTATTGGACTAGAGTTTAAAGAAGAATTCTTACTAATTCACCAAACATTCTTTCCAAAAAAATAGAAGAGGAGGGAACACTTTCCAATTCATTTTATAAGGCCAATGTTATCATGACAACGAAACCAGACAAGAGATCAAAATCACAGGAATTATTATAAATACAGGCACAAATATTATCAGAATACAAGTTAACAAAATCCATAAATATATAAAAAGGATTATACACCATGAGCAAATGAGACTTATCCCAGAAATGCAAAGTTGGTGTAATATCCAAAAATGAGTAATGTTGGATACCATATCCATAAAATAAAGGACAAAACCCACACATCTCAATAGAAGCATTAAAAGCATTTGAAAAAAATAAAAACTAATGTCACTTCGTAATTAACAAGGGAACATGTATATAAATAGAAATCAGAAACACACACATGAACGTTCACCAGCACACCTATCACATTCTTTATAATGGTAATTTATAAAATGAGTTAAATAATTGAATGCATTCAAATCCTGCAATATCCTGTGGCTGTCTCAAAAACTTCCACGTAGGTACATTTGTTCTTACGTATTGACTTGTAAATATATAATATATGCCTAATATATTCAATTTTATGGAGAAGGAAATGGCAATCCACTCCAGCACTCTTGCCTGTAAAATCCCGTGGACAGAAGAGCCTGATAGGCTACAGTCCATGGGGTCACAAAGAGTCAGACACAACTGAGCAACTTCACTTCACTTATATCTAATTAGTGTGACATTTAAAAGAAAAAACTTAAGATTTTGTGACTTTGGTCCGGGTGGGTCTATGTTTTTCTAAATAAAATATCAACAGAACTCATCACCGAAAAAAAACCAAAAACTAATTTTATAAGGGATGCAACTTAAATATGTAAAGATTAATTCAATATATGCAGAATAATTTAACCCAAAATGTTAACAGCTGTTGGGATTACTGTTTTAACATTTATTTTTCTTTTATTGTTTTCTTTACACTTTCTATGTTGTCAGAGGTTTTAACAATGATTTGGAGCTTTATAGACAGATCACTTGACCCCCATCCTCAATCTACTGTATTTCTGGAGGTGCCAAGTTCTCCAGGTCATTTGGACATAACCAGTATGGCACAGTTATTTTTTTTTTAATTAAAAAGCTTTATTTATATTTTGAATAAGCAATACATTCAAATAATCAAATCCAAAGGGGTAGATTGTGATCTTTCTGATCCTACCCCCGGTCCCTCAACCCCAGCTATGGGGTTTAGATATCAACAGTCTGTCTAATTTCTAACCTAATAAGAGAATGGCCTCCACAACATCTCAAACATATTGCCACCCAGCTACACATGAACAGATAAAGGGAAAGGGAGTTCCCAGTCTCAGATGTCAGACCACCCTATCATCATCGAGCTCTATTTGTTAGTATGCTCCCTTGGTGTCGTGGAATATATTAAAACACATTAAATATATTTTAGGCCAATATATTAAAAGCCACCGATTCATGCTACTTTTCTGCATTATAATAATGGTGCATAAACTCTTGTGGGAGAATGATACCTCCAACTGAGGGACGTTCTTCCCTATTGTCTCCCAGCCCCTCCCCATCACATGCACACAAAAGCCAGGGATCTAGATGGAGCAAACTGGCACTGAGATTGGAAGAGGGAAAGAAAATAAGTTCTCTGGCATGGCATCCTCGCTGAGCTATACTAACAGGAAACCATCCTACACAGTGTGAAATACGGCAGAGGAAATGCCTTACAGCTCTACCCAAAGGCTGAGCAGGAGAGGCTGGACCCTCGGGAAAGGACGCAGAGAGGTAAAAGGGCTAGAGAGAAAGTTCAAGAAGTGAGCATACGTTGGTCCCTTTCAGCTCTGGCACCATCACGTGCACGGGTGCTAAGTCGCTTCAGTCACGTCCCACTCTTTGTGACCTTATGGACTCTAGCCCACCAGGCTCCATTGGATTCTCCAGGCAAGAGTTCTGCAGTGGGTTGCCATGCCCTCCTCCAGGGGATCTTCCCAACCCAGGGATCGAACCCATGTCTCATGCAGCTCCTGCAGCTCCTGCATTGGAGACGGATTCTTTCCTGCTGAGCCACTGGGGAAGCCCCAGGCACCATGACCTCATATGAAAATTAGAGAGAGAGCCTTGTCCTCCAGATTATCCCACCTTTTAGATCAGGGGGTTGGCAAACTACAGCCTCTAAGGCCAAATCCAGCCACATCCATTCATTTACATATTTTCTATGGTTACTTTCAGGCAATGGCAGCAGGCAGGATTCAGTAGCTGTTTGTTATGGAGCATGAATAAGAATTCACTTTTAGTTTACTGAGGGATCAAAGGTCTAAAAATAGAACTACCATATGATCCACCAATTCCATTCTTGGGTATATATCCAGAAAAAATGAAATCTCTAATTTGAAAAGATGTGTGTACCCCAAATATGCTAGCATTCACAGTAGCACTATTTGCAATAGCTAAGACATGGAAGCAATCCAGTACTCATCAACAGATGATGGGAAAGATGTGAGATAGATAAATGGATGGACAGATGGGTAGATACCTAGAGGAATATCACGCATCCATAAAAGAATATTGCAATTTGTAGTAACAAGGATGTACCTAAAGAATATTATGCTTAGTGAAGTAAGTCAGAGAAAGAAAAAAATAAATCACTTATATGTGGAATGTAAAAAATAATACACATGAATCCATATACAAAACTGAAATAGACATAGGAAACAAACTTATGGTTACCAAGTAGGAAAGGGAAGGGGAAGGGACAAATAGGAGTATGAGACTAACAGATAAAAACTACTGTACATAAAAGAGATAAGCAACAAAAGCTTACTAAGAGCCTATAACGGCATATAATACAAAAACAAAAGAAACAAACTCAAGTCCCAATGCTGTACACCTGAAACTAACACAATATTGCAAATCAACTATTCTGTAATTAAAAAGAGAAAAAAGATTGCACTTTATAAACTTATAGAGAAGAAAAGCCCAACGTATATGTTATTCATTTTTATGTGGGCATTTTGTTCATTAAAATACATTAAAATTTTTATTATTATATTCAGCAATGAGAAAATAGCATGTGTCAATGGAATTATTTCTTTAATCAAGTATGCATTTATTTAGAATATACCCAATAATACATCCCTATGTGCTTTAAAACCATATATATCTTGAATTATTGAGAGGTTATATGTATGACATTCACTTGCCATGTAATTGCATTTACTTCACACTATAGCAAATTCTTCCTTAATAATGTTAGCTCCATCCATACCACTAGCTCAATTGTTTAATTCATCATCAGTATTTATCTGGCATGAACACTATCGTTTGATTCATCCTAAGTGTTTATCTGGCATGAACACTTGGTATCTTACTTTTCTTTTCTAAATCCTCTGATTTATATTTATAAGCTTCAGAAATTCCAACAGTTCCCGAGCTTCCCAATTTCTTCAATAAAACTTCGGCTATTGCTGCTGTTATCCATAGCACCAAGTATGGTTTATTTGCTACCAATCCATTGTTGTTGTTCAGTTGCTAAGTTGTGTCCAACTCTTTGCAATCCCATGGATGGTACCACACCAGGCATTCCAGTCCTTCACTATCTCCCAGAGTTTGTTCAAATTCACATCTGTTGAGTAGGTGATCCTATCTAATCATCTCATCTTCTGCTGTACCCTTCTCCTTTGCCTTCAATATTTCTCAGCATCAACATCTTTTCCAATGAGCTGGTTCTTCCCATCAGGCAACCAAAGTATTGGAGCTTTAGCATCAGTTCTTTCAATGAATATTCAGGGCTGATTTCCTTCAGGACTAACTGGTTTGATCTCCTTCTTTCCAAGGGACTCTCAAGAGTCTTCTCCAATGCCACAGTTTGAAAGCATCAATTCTTCAGCACTCAGCCTCCTGTATGGTCCAATTATCACATCTGTATATGGCTACTGGGAAAAAACCATCGCTTTCACTATACGAACCTTCGTTAGCAAAGTGATGGCTTTGCTTTTTAATACTGGCTCAGAGGTTACTGGAATGCAGGAGACCCAGGTTCGATCCCTGGGTCGGGAAGATCCCCTGGAGAAGGAAACGGCAACCCACTCCAGTACTCTTGCCTGGAGAATTCCATGGACTGAGGAGCCTGGTAGGCTACAGTCCATGGAGTCACAAAGAGTCGGATATGACTGAGTGACTTCACTTTCACTTTCACAGGTTTGTTATAGCTTTCCTTTCAAGGAGCAAGCATCTTTTAATTTCATGACTGCAGACAGTGTCCACAGTGATTTTGGAGCCCAAGCAAATAAAATCTGTCACCCTTTCCATTTGCCATGAAGTGATATGACCAGATGTCACAATCTTAGTTTTTTGAATGATGTTTTAAGCCAGCTTTTTCACTCTTCTCTTTCTCCCTCATCAAGAGCTCTTTAGTTCCTCTTCACTTTCTGCCATTTCAGTGGTATCATCTGCATATCTGAGGGTGTTGATATTTCTCCCAGCAATCTTAATCCCAGTTTGTGCTTCATCCAGCCCAGCATTTCGAATGATGTAATCTGCATATAAGTTAAATAAGCAGGGTGACAACATATAGCCTTGAATATACTCCTTTCCCAATCTGAACCAGTCCATTGTTCCTTGTCCGGTTCTAACTGTTGCTTCTTGACCTGCATACAGGTTTCTCAAGAGATGGGTAAAGAGGTCTGATATTCTGATTTCCTGAAGAATTTTCCACAGTTGTGATCCACACAGTCAAAGGCTTTAGTGTATTCAATGAAGCAGAAATAGATATTTTTCTGGAATTCCCTTGCCTATTCTATGATCCAGCAGATGTTGGTAATTTGATCTCTGGTTCCTGTGCCTTTTCTAAACCTAGCTTGTACATCTGGAAGTTCTTGGTTGTTGAAGCCTAGATTGAAGAATTTTGAGTATAACCTTACAATATAGGAAATGAGCCCAATTGTATGGCAAGATCCAAAGTAAAAAGCAAATAGTTAAATAAATTAAAAAATAAAAATAAATAAGCATATTCTTTCCATTAATAATACAGCAAAGTGTCAATGTTTTCCTCTTAAATTGTCTCTTTCCACTAGGGATGGAACAGAAACATGGCACAGAAGATCGTCATCTCCCTGAGACCTGAGGCCAGGGAAAAGCCCTGGTTTCCATTTATTTTCAGTCTTGCTTGTAATAACTTCTTTCAAGAGCTTTCCATCAACTGTCATGAAGTGAGCATCTTAACTGAAGGCAACTTATAGAAGCTCAACTGATTTGATAACAGTACAATTGCTAAACTAAACTAAACATATACACACAATCTGGTCAAAAACTTTCTCAAACTCTTCTACATGTCCAGCTTTCTCAAGCACTTCTATAATTTTAAAACATTAAATATATTATGGCACAGTTGGGAACTATAAAACAAAGTTTGATAGTGACTATATATTATAGGCATATTTAACCAGGAATACACAAGTTGCATTAGCTGCAGAAATTAACCCAAATAAGAAGCAAAACAGATCCAGTATAGCTTTTTAAGGGACAACATGAATTTGCTGGTCCACTGAGTGCCAGCACTTTCTGAGCTACATTTGAAAAGCATCTGGGGAGTCTGAGCCACATTAACCACAACAACAAAATGCATACTGAATTGCTTTTTTGGATCAACATAGTTTAAATCCACAATAAAATTTAGTGTAAAGCACAAGGCCAGTATTGCTTTCATTTCTCTTAGAGGAGTAAATTTTTTATAGTAACTTCGAAAGTTACTATAAAATGGTTTTATAGTAAATTTTTAAAGGATTTTTTTCTTCCTTTCTTAGATTTTTTTCTCTCTCATTTTAGTTTTAAACATAGTTGTTTGAGGAGAATTCCTTGACACTGACAATAGCAATTGTGTTCTGTAAAAGAATTTAACGTTTTTTTATTAAATGGTTATTGAATGGCTACAGAGTGTGAGTTACTCAAGGAGGTACAAAGATGAATGATCAATTGCCTCTTCCCTCAACAACTTTAAAATTAGAGGGATACAAGCATAACAAAGTAACAAGGAAATGATTAGTGTTGTTGTTCGGTCATTAAGTCATGTCCAGCTCTTTGTGACCTCATGGATTGTATTAATAGCATGCCAGATTCCTCTGTCCTCCACTATATCCCTGAGCTGGCTCAAACTCCTGTCCATTGAGTTGATGATGCCACCCAACCATTTCATCTTTTGTCACCCCCTTCGCCTCCTGCCCTCAATTTTTTTCCCAGTGTTAAGGGTCTTTTTCAATGAATCAGCTCTTTGCATCAGGTGGCCCAAGTATCGGAGCTTCAGCTTCAGCATCAGTCCTTCCAAGGAATATTTAAGGTTAATTTCCTTTAGAATTGACTGATTTGTTCTCTTTTCAATCCAAGGGACTCTCAAGAGTCTTATCAAACACTACAGTTCAAAAGCATCAGTTCTTCGGTGCTCAGCCATTTTCATGGCCCAACTCTCACATCTGTACAC
>SJYQ01004923.1:442739-472415 GCA_006410935.1 Redunca redunca
TTTTTTTTTTTACCAATCCTATCTTAATCCATTTCTCTCCAAGAATAAATCCCTGGCAAGAACTAAAAAGACAGATTGCTAATCAAAATCTTCCAACCTCTTGGCACTGTTATGTAACTATATCACAGTTACCTGTCTTTCACTGCTAATGAATATAGACTTGGAAGATTGTATAGAGAATGCAAAGATTAAATGGTAGTAGTTGTAATAAATGTTAGCCTTTTCCAATGCAACATGAGGCTAACTGCTAGTTAACCAGTTTTCAAACTCCTGCCATTGTTTCAAAGTACACTATAAAATTGGCAAGATTTTCATACCCTTGTCACTATTATCAGAACCATAAAATCCCAACTGAAAAAGAAACTATTTCTAGAGATAAAAATTTAATACAATATAAAAGGTGAACAGCAGCAGCCTCAGAATATTTTAAAACAATTTTCCAAGATGAGAGATAATGAATCATTGTAGCTGTGAAAAAGACACGAGACTTTATAACAATAAATCTATGTCAATACTAAGGAATAAGAGTAGATACATATATCTGTTGTCTCTGTAACATAAAATATTTGGCATTCTGGTCACAACATTTCCATTTAATAGAGTATTGGAATATATACCTATCTTAGATTTTACAAAAAATACCCTGAAGTAATGCAGCTTTAAAGTAACTGGGTCATCCCAGTGCACCAGCCCCAATCATCCTGTATCATGCATCGAACCTGGACTGGCAATTCGTTTCATATATGACATTATACATGTTTCAATGCCCTTCTCCCAAATCATCCCGGGGAGGGAGGTGGGAGACGGGTTCAGGATGGGGAACACGTGTACACCCGTGGCAGATTCATGATGATGTATGGTAAAACCAATACAATAATGTAAAGTAATTAGCCTCCAATTAAACTAAATAAATTTATATTAAAAATTAATGAAAGTCATAACTGAACTGCCATCACCACCATAAATGAACCTTAGAAAGCTTACATACCTAGCAGCAAATAACATCAAGATTGCTCTCGATTTTCCCACTTCACTCATTGTCCAAGCAAAACAAAACCTAATCAACCAAACAAATTAACCAAAACAGCACATTGTTGTTAGATGGCATTTTTCGAAAAACACCCACAGAGATGTCTCCTATCACTCAGGATCTTCCATGGTGTGATCTCACAAATTTCCCCCTGCCTTGAATCTGGGTTGGCTTTATTTTATTTTAAATTTTTAGTGTGAAAGATTTCTTTTACCATATGTGAAATAGATGACCAGTCCAAGTGCAATGCATGAAACAGGGCACTCAAAGCCAGTGCACTGGGACAACCTAGCCGGATGGGAGAGGAGTGAGTTGGGAGGGGGTTCGGGATGGGGACACATGTACACCGAGGATGATTCGTGTCAACGTATGGCAAAACGGCTGCAATAGTGTAAAGTAATTAGCCTCCAATTAAAACAAATAAATAATTTTTTTAATTTAAAAAAGGGTTCTTTTTATTATGTGTAACATAGGCAAAATTATTTAAATCAATAAATTTTTAAGGAATTTCACATGTTTCCATTCTTTCCACTAAGGGTTACCTTCCCTTAGGCTGGCTTTTAAGACTCTCTTATAACCCATAGCGGAAAAGGCAATGGCACCCCACTCCAGTACTCTTGCCTGGAAAATCCCATGGATGGAGGAGCCTGGTAGGCTGCAGTCCATGGGGTCGCTAAGAGTCAGACACGACTGAGTGACTTCACTTTGACTTTTCACTTTCATGCATTGGAGAAGGAAATGGCAACCCACTCCAGCGTTCTTGCCTGGAGAATCCCAGGGACGGGGGAGCCTGGTGGGCTGCCGTCTATGGGGTCGCACAGAGTCGGACACGACTGAAATGATTTAGCATAACCCATAGAATGTATCATAGCAGAATAATGCTTCGTGTCTTCAGAGACCAGGCCAGAGGAAGCCCTACAGCTCCTGCCTTGGTCTCTGGGAATGTTCTCTCCATGCGTTCCTTTTCAATCCATTACCTCTCAGAACCAGTCGCCGTGCAGTAACAAGGCCAAACCAGATAGAGAGATCACATGCATGTACACTCGTGCTATCAGTCACAGCTGTGATCTCGGACACAGCTTCAATTCCCGCCCACTCCCAGTTATCAGAGGTGTAAGAAGCTTACCAGTGCATCCAAGAGTCACCCCTACCTCAGAATTTCCCAACGGCAGCTAGAAACTGGAGTAGACACAAGCCACACAATCCATGACCCCAGCGAATGGTTGTGTGATACTACTGAGTTTGATTTCATTTGTTATGCAATACGGATAACTTGACGTTAGTTCAAGTTAATATTTTGTATAAAACCTATGCTAATCCCAATGTTAGTCTGATTTTAAAAAAAGATCCAATATGGTATATTAGTCTGGCATTTAGGAATCCTGCCACATGTACTACAAGTCTTCTGCAGGCTTAGAGCCATGCCCAGCCCTGAGATCAAGCTGAGAGCCTTGCCTAAGAGTATACTCGGAGTCACTTCCCCACTGCAGACTGGGATCTACTTCCCCACTCTGACATCCCAAAGCTGGAGACAACCTCAGTACATGTGAAAATGATCTAGAGTCTCCCTACATATCTTCCTGTGGCCACTTTGTGTGATGAGCTGTATGCAATAATCTCAGTAGAACTGAACTGAGTCTATCTAGACGGTGCCTTAATCCCCTTGGCTTTTTTCACGATCTTTTCTCTAGAGCTAAATTCTGCTTCCAGGAAGTTATTCAAGTTCCCCTTACTCTGACTGAGAATCTATCTAACGCAAAGGGCCGTGGATATTATTATGTACCTTATCATGTAGACCCATTGTACCTGATGCTGACTTGGATCAGAAAGGTCCCAAGTCCCTTGGACTTGCTTATGTAAACAGTTTGTACCTTCCACTCTAAGTCCCAGTCTTGTTCAAAGGTTGTTCCCTCAGCTCCTTACCTTCATCCTATGAAAATTAGGATACTAGGAGTGTCTTCCCAGATAAAGAATCAAGAATATTAAACAGGACCAGGCTGAAGTTTCCAAAATTAGAGATGGACTGCCTGGATCCTGACTTTCAGAGTTCTAAGCTAGAGCTCCTTAATTATATCCAACCTATTTCAGACCTGACCTTTGAATGCAGGGTGGATCTGAATCAACTGATAGGGTCAAGTAAGAGTAAGATGCAGCAGAAGGTAGAGGCCAGGGAAAGGGCAATTCTTTACAGTAACAATACCTCCACTACAGTTTGTGGTGGTAGTCTCTAGAAATGCATTCTAGAATTGTTATCTTTTTTAAAATTTGTTGATTTTTTGGTTGTGGCTTTATTAATCTGCCTTTTTGCTTCTTTGGAAAATGGGCCATTTCCATTCTTATTTTCCACGAATTTTCAAAGATATTCCCATAATAGTTCAGCAGATTCGGCTGCAATTTACTGGAACACACTTCATCAAGGCCTGAGAAGGAAATGTAAGGCAAGAAATATTTATTTATTAAGTGGCTACAATTTACCAGATATTTTTATTCATACTAGTTATCGCCTTTAATCTCTTAAATTCCAGGAGCTACTGTGTTTTTCCTAATTACTGTGTAAGGATATGGAGACTCAGGTTAAATCCGTTGTTGTTCAGTTGCTAAGTTGTGCCTGACTCTTTGTGACCCCACAAACTGTAGCCCACCAGGCTCCTCTGTCCATGGAATTTTTCAGGCAAGAATTCTGGAGTGGGTTGCCATTCCCTTCTCCAGGGGATCTTCCTGACCCAGGGATCGAACCTGAGTCTCCTGCCTGGCAAGATACTGAGACTCACATTAAATACCTTGCCCAAGTTCTAAAGCAAGGAAGTGGCAGAAGTTCAAGGTTCAAGCCTATACCTGCTTAACTCCAAAGCCTATGCAGCTTCCACCATAAGGTTAAACTTGTTTGGGGTAGGATGTCTAATTTTTCTTTATAAATGTTATTCTCATTGGTCTGAGGATTATTTTCCTTCATAGAGAAGAGGAAGGAAGAAATGAAGTTGAAAAATTTCTCTTCTTGCCATCTGTCCCCAGGAAACCAGCCACTCCCTTTATTTGCTTGCTCCAAACATATTTGCCCTTTCAAGTATTATTAGCACTTTTTTTCCTCTTAAAAACCTTCATTTAAATCTGGATTCTACCTTTCAGATTTGTTTAAGTCCATGCTGCTCTTCTATATACATGTATGACCTGAGGCACCTTGCATCTCTGGAATTCTCATCTCTGAAATGAAATAACAGTAGCATCCAACTTGCAGTATGGCATGAAATTTAAAGCACAGTGTGGTTGTAGGAAGTGCTCAGCGAATGTCATCTATGATTTCTACCATCATCCTTGGTCATCCACCTCTCCTTCCACCTTTTGGTACATATTCTTTAACATCTTTCCTCTGACCAATCTGATTTCTTCCAACGCTGATTATACTGTCAGACTTTTATTTGAAGTTATTTTTCCATTCCTCTTAGTTCATCTACTCATTTTTTTGAGATGACATATATATTTTTGTTTCTTTTCAAAGAAATGAATGTCGTAAAACCTTTTGCTAGTACTGGTTTACTTGAGTCTTACCTTTGCCTGCATTTATTTCTCTTCTCACATGTAATTTATTTTTTCACTGAAGGGTAATTGCTTGACAATGTTGTGTTGGTTTCTGCCATAAAACAATACAAATCAGCTATATATATATATATATCCCCTCCTTCTTGACATCTACACATAAAGTCTCCATCCAAAGAGTTCTACACTGACTTTTGACCACAATTTTGAATTGTAATTTGTTTAAATACCTCTTCTCTGATTCCTTCTTGGATGATAAAATCGCTTTTCTCTAGAGTTACTTCCTATCCCTCACTTTAGTGTTTACACAGACAGATTTGAGCTTCCCAGGTGGTGCTAGTGGTAAAGAACCCATCTGCCAACGCAGGAGACATGACACATGGGTTTGATTCCTGGAAAGACCCCCTGGAGGAGGAAATGGCAACCCAATCCAGTATTCTTGCCTGGAGAACATTACGGACAGAGGAGCCTCGTGGGCCATAGTCCATGGGGTTGCAAAGAGTCAGACACAACTGAAGAGACTCAGCAAACAACACAGCACATGGCCAGATTTAAGTCAAAATAGCAGTATGTCTACCTCTATTTCCCAAGAAAATAAAGTAACTTTTGCTCATCGTCATTATCATTGTGCTTCCTTGTTAACTTTTTTTAAAAAGAGGCTGTTCTGAAGTATCTGGGCTTCCCTTGTGGCTCAGCTGGTAATGAGTCCACCTGCAATGCAGCAGACCTGGGTTTGATCCCTGGGTTGGGAAGATCCCCTGGAGAAGGCAAAGGCCACGCACCCCAGTGTTCTGGCCTGGAGAATTCCATGGACTGTATAGTCCATGAGATCACAAGGAGCTGGACACGACTGAGCAATGTTCACTTGCAGTTCACTTTGGAAGTATCTTCTTTTTTAGCAACAAAATGCATAGGGGACAACCATGCTTCTTGGAAGCAAAAAACAAAGACAAAATTCTTTTATAGACTTGACCTCTGACTCAGCACTTGATTTGAAACAAGAAGACCTCTTGATACTTTCTTTTTTCGCACCTGAAATACTGGGACAATAATGCTTTCCCATTATTGGTATGTGGATTAATGAAGCAATATAAAAACTCTGAGTACTTCCGATGAAAGTTGCTCTATTATCATTCCAATTTCCCCTCAAAAGATAGAGAAATCAACTCACCAGTCTCTATAGAAAGTTTTTAAAAATCCATTTTGCTCACTTTTCTAACAGAGCTGGAAGAGAAAGAAGTTTGCACAGGAAAAGATACAGATTCAAAGATGTTGTGCTGTATTTTGTCATCAGAGGCATGAAACATTATATAAGAAAATTTATATGCAATTGGCAGCTTTTAAATATTTTAACTATGCATTTATCTACAAAAGTAAATAGGCATCTCTCAAGTAAGTATCACATGTTTTTCAATCATCCATGAAAGTATTTATCTTACATACTGCTACTATGATGGAATATAAAAAGAGAAAGTAAAAACTTTGAGTCATGCCTGAACAAATATGGGAATTAAAAGTTACTCTTGAGAACCATTCTTGATTCACATCTTTATGCCTCAAAGAAATTTTAAGCAACTCACTCTCTCCTCCAGTTATATTTGATAATAAAAATTAATAAAGTAGGAATTACAGAAAGATTTAAACTTTAGCATAAAGTCTGAAATATATTTAAAAATAATACCTAGGACATCTGAAAACACAAGTTTCCCTAGCTGATTTCAATCTACTTCCAAATAATTGTCATATATGAAATTTTCATTTTTCTACTACATTCAGTAAACAATTAACATAATGAATGTCCCCGTGTAATTAAGACACTGAAAAATATGGAAATGACTCACCAAAACTGGTCAGTAGGCTTATAAGAATAAAATACATCATTAATGTTTGTGGGAAGGAAATTATACTTATTTATACCTAAGGCTTATTCAGATGATTATAGACTCAGAAGCCATGTCATCTAGGAAATTGAGGAATCAAATCAAGAAAAAAACTTCAATAACAATATAAAGTGTATGCACCAAGTATAAACTCATGGCCTAGAGATTTGGCAAAGCAAAGTGTAAAAGTCCATCACAGAGCACTAATACAAATAAAATCCAGTAAATGCACATTTCACTAAGCCCACCTCTCCAGAATTCTTCCTCTCCTTGGAAAACAATTTCAAACCCAAATCATCAACATTATATCATCAGCATGATACAGATAGCATCAGTGCTCATAGTAACTTCAATATGCAAAATACAAACTGTTTTACAAAGACTCAGTAAGGTCTTGGTTTGCCCCAGACTGCACAGGGCAGAAAAGAAAACCAGAGTAATCAAATAAGCCAAAGCTGATGTGAAACTGAAAGAATAAGAGCTTAATTCTATAATCTTCACCAAGGCTAAACTCCCACTGATTCTAATTATATATCTATTGAGAAAATACAATTGAAATTTAAGACTATTAAAGTCATGTTCTAGCCTCCTTGAGGTTACTACATTTGCCGTTTACAGATTAGTGGCAGAACCAAAAGAATTAAGAAGTGAAAAACAAAGAAATGAACTACAGCAATGGTTTTCCAAGAAAGGTATTGAGAGACTAGGTAGCATTATATCACATACAGAGTTCTCATTTGTAGAAAGGACTCCACTGCTAAAATCCTGACATACAGATTCATGAGCTAATAAATAGTGAGAGAACCTGCCATAGAGGAAACTGAAAGGGACTCAGAATCAGACAAATATAACTAAATTCAAAGCCTTGTTCAGACCCTCACTAATTTTTAAAAACAAGAGCGTATTAACACCAGCTTCACAGGAACTACTGGAAAGAGTAAGTGCTCTAATGTGTGTAAAGAGATCAGCAAAGAGTACTAAATGAATGAACTATGTCCTCCCCCTCTACCCTAAGGATACTAAGCAGGGATCAATTAATAAATCCCCATGTCTCCACCAAAACTAAACACTATCCATATTAAAAACTTAGTGGGAAAGCAGTTTTATAGCTCACCCTCTCTGGTAGGTTATCACAGTGATTTACAGCTTTATCGCCAAGAGCGTGGTCCCTTCTGCTTACCTCACCACAAATTAAGTCACTTTCTTCTTGACCTTATTCAATCACCATACTCCATTCTAAATTCTAAGCTCCTGGACAGAAGGTGGTACAGAGAAACTCTTTGCCTTTTTAAATTCATTGTCTAAAATTAAAATCTAGTAATGTCTTTTTAACCTTTCTTTCTTTGTCCTTTCTTCTAATTTTATGCAAATGAATTATCACATCAAGGAGCTAGCGATGAATATTTGGTTAGTACTACCGCACAGGACTTTCACGTCTTATCTTTACCAGTCTTGTAAATTACTCCAAGGGTGTCCATGGATACCTGATTTCTCCCAATATATAATATTTTATTTTCCCTGCTACTAGTTTATAAAGCAACAAATTTCATTAATTCCCTAAAAAATATTCTAAGTCTTTATTTAAGCTTTGCTTTGGCACCAATTTGTTATATTCTCAAAATCATGCAATTACTCATTTTCCTATGTAAAAAATGTTACACCAACCAGGATAATCATACAAGAGAATAGCAATTCCAGGCTACACAGAATGCATAAGCACAGGAGAATCTGCGCAAAAGTCAGTTAATTACCAAAATTTGTATTATTATGTATATTAAAGCACATATTTTATGCAGTGTTGATTTTAAAATTTCACCTGGACAGTGAAACAATTTTTCATATTTTGAAACTTTCCTTCAATATATAACCCCCCAGATATGCCCACAACAACTTACAATCCATTTATAGAAAGAAGTAAAGTAAAAATACAAAAATATAATAGGCCTCAACCCTAAGATACATAAGCAAATAGAAACTACTATGACAAGGGCAGTTCATATAAATGGTAAAAGGAATTAATTTTTTAAAGATTTGTTCTAAAATAGTCACTTTGCTAAGAACAAACATGTTGATTGTCTCATTATCACAACTGCCCAGTGAATTAAGCAATATTATATGATTTAATAGACAAATTAAATAACTTTGATTAAATTAAATGACTTTATGAGTAACCAGTAGGTCGTGCTGTTGAGATGTGAACCCAAGTCTGTATAAGGCCAATGTTCTTTGTATTTTACCACAATCGTGTAACACTATTAATTGTGAAGGAATGTGATGTTCATGACCTTTTCCTGACTTGAGGACTCTCAGGAAAATTTTAGGTTTTACATATGTATTGATCATGGTAGACAAATGTGAGACAAGCAATTTACTGCTGCATATTTGGAATACATTTTCTCATTGGTAAAATGGTCTGTATCAGCATCACCTATAAGAAATAAAATGTGAGTCAATACATAATGCAAAATTTTCCAGTGACCAAGTTTAGAAAAGTAAGAAGTAAAATTAGTTTTAAGAATATTTAACCCAATATACCCCAAACATCCTTCCTACAGGTAATTTATATAAAAATTATTAATTAGGTATTTACATTATTTTTTCAAGTCTAAGAAGTTCAGTGTGTGTTTTAGACTCACAGCACATTTAAACTAGCCATATGTCAAGCCATATGTCAAGTTGACTATTGACTCAATAGTCAACTGTGTCTGCTGACTACCAGACTGGGCAACACAGTTCTAGACAACCTTTAAGCTCCCTTCCACCCTCGAAGTCTAGAGACCTATCATTCTATAATTTGTAAAACATACTCAGTCTTTCAGCATATGAGTATGACTCTTGAGAAGAACATGTTGTAAAATTATTTTGGACAAATGTATCATTGACACATGAATTTTATTGCCTAACTAGGTCACTTGTTATCGTAGGATAACAGAGAAAAAGTAATAATATATTTGATGTATTTTATAATATATTTGGGGGCTTCCCAGATGCTACTGGTAAAGAATCCACCTGCCAATGCAGGAGACTCGGGTTCAATCCCTGAGTTGGGAAGATCCCCCGGAGAAGGAAACAGCAACCAGATCCAGTATTCTTGCCTGGAAAACACCACAGACAGAGTAGGCTGGAGGACTACAATCCATGGGGTCGCCAAGAGTCAGACATGATTGAGCGACTGAGCACACGTACATATTTTAGATCATATATTTTATATCTGATACGAAATAGCTAGATACTGGATAAGGCAATTCTTTCTCACCTTATATTTATTTTCCAAGAGCTTTTCAACTCTCTTCTTGATTTTTTCAGCTTGCATATAATTTCTCAACCAGTTTTTTGAGTTGCATGAAAGAGTCTGCTAGGATTTGGTTTAGAATTCATTGACTTTACACATCAGTTGAGACAGAATTAAGACATTTACTCTATTAATGTTTTTTGTTCTAACATTATTTAGGTCATTTTAATATAAAGTTTTATATTTTTCCACAGAACTCATTTATCTTATTAGATTTATTGCCAAGTACTACACATTTTTTAAACAAGACTAAAATGTATTATTTTAGCTACTATGTTGCTTTTATTTATATATCTATACATGTATATATGTGTGTGTATATATATATATATATATATATATATATATATATGCTTAGTCAATCATGTCTGACTCTTTGTGAGCCCATGAACTATGGCCCACCAGGCTCCTCTGTTCATGGGACTTCTCAGGCAAGAATACAAGAGTGGGTTGCCATTCCTTTCTCCAGGGGATCTTCCTGACCCAGTGATCTAACCCAGGTCTCCAACATTGCAGGCAGATTCTTTACCATCTGAGGCACCCTAGGACTCAGATTATACATCCATACACATATATATATACACATATATATAATTCATTACTGTGCTTGAATGTGTATCTTAGCAGCAGCAGCAGGGTATCTAGCAATCTTATTAAATTAACCATATTAATAACAATTAAATTTCTTGGTTATTCTGTACAGAATTATGTTATCTGTAAACAATGGCAGGACTTCCCTGGTGGCTCAGACGGTAAAGCGTCTGCCTACAATGCGGGAGACCTGGGTTCGATCTCTGGGTTGGGAAGATCTCCTGGAGAAGGAAATGGCACCCCACTCCAGTACTCTTGCTTGGAAAATCCCATGGACAGAGGAGCCTGGTAGGCTACAGTCCATGAGGTCACGAAGAGTTGGACACGACTGAGCAATGTTACTTTGGTTCTTTGGTTCTAAACAATGGCAAGTTTTTATTTTGTGTTTAATCCTTGCATCTTTTGGTTTTTTTCCCACCTTACTTCCAATGTGATATTACAGAGAAGTGGTGAACACCCAGTTAGCATCATTGTCTGATTTCTGATCCAAAAGAGAAAATGTTCAATGTTTCATCATTAAGTTATATTCTGTGATACAATGTTTTCAAATGACCTTTTATCATATTAAAAATGCTTATCATAGATTACAAAGAAATTTTGTCATGAATTGGATGCTGACTGTGATTAAATATTTTCTCCATTTATTGAAATAATATATTTTCTCTTTTGCATTCTTTTATTGTCCTTGTTTGCATTGATCAGTTTTCAAATATTCAACCCATCTCATATTTCTGGAATAAACTCAACTTTGCAATGCTGTACTTTACACTTGCTATTAATTTTGTTTAGAATTTTTGCATCTATGTTCATGCAAGAGAAATACCTGTGACTTTACCTTTTATAATAATTATGTCAGGTTCTGATTTGCATGTTATGCTGCTCTCATAGAATGAATTGGGGAGCACTCTTGCTTTTCTATTAAATTTAAGAATTTCTGTAAATTGGTGTTATTCTTTTTAGCTACCTGTTATAATTTGATAGAATTCAATAGTAAAGTCAGCTAGACCCAGAGGTTTCTTTGTAGAGATACTTTACCATATTCAATTTGTTTAATAGATAAACAACTATTCCTATATTTCTATCTATTCTTTTGTCAACAATAACAAGCTTATTTTTTCTAGGAATCTGTCCATTTTACTCAATTGTCAAAACTAGTAGCATAAAATATTAACAAAAGCCTCATATTATTTTTAACATACACAGTATCTGCGGTGATAGTCTTTTGCTCTGCACATTGACAATTTGCTCATTCTCATTTCTTATCCCTTGATTAATCTCAACAAATATTTATAAATTTTATTATTTTCAGGAAGTCCACTTGTGATCACTTCTTTTGGATTATTTTATAGCTCTTTAATTTCTACCTTCTTCCTGGATAAAGCAAAGACTTTAGAGCAATTTAATCATATTTATTCCATTTCCAATAGATGGGTTATCATTACCAGTTACTTTTTTTCTATTTTAAATTCCATAATACATTTTTATTATTATTCTAAACAATTAACGTTACTTTATATTTGCCTAGGTATTTTTCTTCTCATTTCTCTTGTTTTCCAGACCTCCCATCTGGGATTATTTTTCTTCAACCTGAATGACATCTGGATTGAAATTTTAGTCCAAATTAAATCTCATTGACTTGAAACAACAAAGATTTATTCTTTTCTTTCACATTTATGCCTATGATGGATCAACTATAGCTATGCTTAATATGCTCTTTACTTCAGGGTCAAAGTTAATGGAGCAATTTCTGTCTCGGACAACAGTTTTACAACTTTTGCCCAGAAGGGTCACATGTCATTTCCACTCAAACTAATTTAGCTAATAAAGTGATATGGTAAAATTTGATAACACTGGGGCATAAGATCTATATTAGAAACAGCAGGAAAAAATTCTGGCATTTAATAATATCTCCCCAATCATCTTTCTGATGTTCCCACTAGACAGAGTCTGTTACGACAAACTCAGGATTTATGACAAACTCAGGATTTGTCTGCCCTGAAAAATATCTTTCATTTACTGACATTTTCTGTGTATGCAACCTCTGGGTATTTTTCCTTTCAAGACAATAATGATATCATTCAGTTACTTCTGACTTCACTGTTACTATTAAATTAGCTATCAATTTAATTGCTACCATTTTGAAGATAATCTTTTTTAAATCTCTGGCTGCTTTTAAGATTTGAACTTGTATTTGGTTATTGAATATGACATATTCAGATGTGTATTCTTTTCTATTTATCACACTTGGGATTTCTTGGGCATTTTGAATCCACAGATTGCATTGCTCTGTTCTGAAAAATTTGCAGCCAATATCTCCTCAAATATTTTCTCTTTCCCATTCTTCCCCTAGTTTTCTTCTAGAACTTCAATTAAACATGTATTATACCTGATGTATTAGACTTTCTTTTTCTTTCCTCCATGAATTACGTCTCTTTCATATATATCTTCAAGCTAAATTTTATAAAGTTATTCTGACTGACCTTCTGGATAATTATTCTGACCTGGTCATTGAGTTTCTAATTTGAATTATTGGTTTTCTCATTTCTAAAACATATTTGTTTCCTTTTCAAATACACTAGGGTATGTTTAGAATGTTCTAATTTCAAATACATCTTTATTTCTTTGAACATTGTTAGTAATGACCTTTTGGGCTTCCCTGGTAGCTCAGCTGGTAAAGAATCCACCTGCAATGCAGGAGACCCGGGTTTGATTTCTGGGTTGGGAAGATCCCCTGGAGAAGGGCGTGGCAACCCACTCTAGTGTTCTTGCCTGGAGAATCCCCATGGACAGAAGAGCCTGGTGGGCTTATAGTCCATGGGGTTACAGCGTCAGACACAACTGAGCAATTGAGCACAGTATGACTTTTATAACTTGCGATTATACAATAACTGAAGTTTTGCACACTTGGTTTTGTTGTATGTTGTGTTAGCTACTGCTGTCTTATTTCCTTGTCTGGTTCATTTTTATGACTAGTGAGTGCCATGGAGTCATTTTCCTTAGAAAAATATTCAAGATACTCTTTGAGGCTAAGATGAAGACAGCTTTCGGCAGAAAAGCTTTTATTTTACTTCTGTCAGATCCCTAAGAATACCCTCAGTTCAGAAGCAATTAAACAGAATCAAGGTCTTAGGGAGCCATTGGCCGTCAACCAATGTAAAATTGGGTTTCAAATACATGTGACAAACAGTCTGTGGCTTTAACTTCTCTGGAAGTTTCCTCTTCTGCTTTTCAGAGCAACAAGATGCTCTTCCTTATAGACCTGTACTAGAAAACTGAGGCCCAGTTTACATTTCACCCTCTCACATTCCTTGTGGTTCCCAACTCTACAAGAGGAGTGCTACCTATTAGATGTCCCACCTAAAGTGGGTCTTTGGTTTGTCTCTTGGCTACCATGTCCTAGTTTCATTTGAGTTTAACTCATTTGGCAAACAGCCTCAGAGAAAAGTGAGGGGTTCAATGATCCTCTTAAGCTTCCAGTTCTAGCTTTTATTTATATTTTAATTCAGTTGACCGTTATTATATTTTTAGATCTTTGGTGCTTAAATTTTTATTTTCTATTTTATGGAGCGTTGTTAATATTCCACTGCAAAGGTTGGTCCTAATAATCTATCTCATCATGTTTCCAAGAAGGGAAGTCTGAAAATGCATCTTTGACACATATATACTGTTGATACTATGTATAAGGGCTTCCCTGGTGGCTCAGAGGTTAAGGCATCTGCCTGGAATGCTGGAGACCCCGGGTTCGATCCCTGGGTCAGGAAGATCCCCTGGAGAAGGAAATGGCAACCCACTGCAGTACTCTTGCTTGGAGAATCCCATAGAGGGAGGAGCCTGGTGGGCTACAGTTCATGGGGTCGCAAAGAGTCGGACACGACTGAGCGACTTCACTTCACTATGTATAAAAGAGACAACTAGTGAGAATCTACTTTATGGCACAGGGAACTCTACTTAATTCATTGTGGTGATCTGAATGGGAAGGGAATCCGAAAGCGAGGGGGTATATGATTCACCTTGCTGTACAATAGAAATGAACATAACATTGTAAACCAACTACACTCCCATAAAAATTAACTTAAAAATAAAATTATTCATACATTTCAAGGATATTTTTTCTAACAGGAACATATTCATTGCAAACAAAACACAAATAATATTTGTCTCCCATCTCTACTTTAGTGGAAGGAGTCTTCCTCACGCTAGATGAAAACTGCAATGGTTCTCATGTTTTGGATAATCAGCTCTGGACTATAGTAAGTTTTAAACGTCAATTAGCATTAAATTGCTTCACTTCCTTCCACCACCCTCATTAAATTTCACCTACTTTGGTCTGGAGTCTGATGTATTGAAAGGGATCTCTTTACTATTCTCCTCTACTCTCTTTACTCACTTTCTTTCCCACTTTATCCTTTTGCTCTTCTACTCTATTTTACTCCTCTATATGCAATTTCCTCCCTTTCCACTATCTGCTAATTAGCCTATCTCCAGGATTAAAGTTATGCATCACAATCGAGAGACTGAGTCAAAGAACTGAGGTTCAAGAGCTAAGGCAACAGCAATGTACTTTCTTAGATGAGAGGCTTTGCACTCTCTGAACCCAGCAAACTATGAAAGCTGACTTTTGTGAGATACTCTGTGGGCTTAGAGGATGATTCCTACAGAGAACCTGTGATTCTATAGCCGATGGTCATATGAGATGCCTTCCTCAAGCCCAGGCTATTGATGTTACAATTCCAGACCTTTTTCTCTGAGGATAACCACTGGATAAATCCTCAGGTGATTCCATATCACTTTTCTCCTGTAATCAGTTTACAGGAAATGTGCCTACAAACTCTGAAGTACAAGTCAATCAAAACACATGAGCACTCTCTTAGCTTTGTCAAAAAGCAATGTGTCCACTTTTCTCATCTCCAGATTTCTCAGGCAGGAGTCTTACATCTGCTTTAGTTTTTCTCACCTGTAAGAAGACATAAGTCATCTATGGTTTCCAGCTGTAGGAAAAACATATAGAGCTGTAAGTTGCCTCACTGAAGTCTTTCACAACTAACTTTGAGGGAGGGAACAGACCATTCTCCTATAGGCAGCAGAATGGAGGCTCATGACTCATTCATTCAGTGGTTCAATCATGTCTGACTCTTTGCAACTCCATGGACTGCAGCATGCCAGGCTTCCCTGTCCATCATCAACTCCTGGAGATTGCTCAAGAGTCATCTCCAACACCACAGTTCAAAAGCATCAATTCTTTGGTGCTCAGCTTTCTTTATAGTCCAACTCTCACATCCATACATGACCACTGGAAAAACCATAGCCTTGACTAGATGGACCTTTGTTGGCAGAGTACTGTATCTGCTTTTTAATATGCTGTCTAGGTTGGCCATAGCTTTTCTTCCAAGGAGCAAATGTCTTTTAATTTCATGGCTGCAGTCAGCATCTGCAGTGATTTGGGGCCCAGGAAAGTAAAGTCTGTCACTGTATCCATTGTTTCTCCATCTATTTGCCATGATGGGATGGGACTGTATGCCATAATCTTAGTTTTCTGAATGTTGAGTGTTAAGCCTACTTTTTCACTCTCCTCTTTCACTTTCATCAAGAAGCTCGTTAGTTCTTCACTTTCTGCCATAAGGGTGGTGTCATCTGCATATCTGAGGTTATTGATATTTCTCCCTGCAATCTTGATTCCAACTTGTGCTTCATCCAGCCCAGTGTTTCTCATGATGTACTCTGCATATAAGTTATATAAGCAGGGTGACAATATACAGCCTTCATGTACTCCTTTCACAATTTGGAACCAGGCTGTTATTTCACATACGGCTCTAACTGTTGCTTCTTGGCCTGCATACAGGTTTCTCAGGAGGCAGGTAAGGTGGTCTGATATTTCAATCTCTTTAAGAATTTTCCACAATCTGTTGTGATCCACACAGTCAAAGGCTTTGGCAATAAAGCAAAAGTAGATGTTTTTCTGGAACTCTCTTGCTTTTTCAATGATCCAACAGATGTTGGCAATTTGACTTCTGGATCCTCTTCCTTTTCTAAATCTAGCTTGAACATCTGGAAGTTCATGGATCACATACTGTTGAAGCCTGACTTGGAGAATTTTGAGCATTACTTTGCTAGCGTGTGAGATGAGTGCAATTGTGCTGTAGTTTGAGCATTCTTCGGCATTGCCTTTCTTTGGGATTGGAATGAAAACTGACTTTTTCCAGGTCAAATCAGAAAACTGACCTTTCCAGCTATGACTCATAGCTCTCTAAAAACAAATATCTTTGGCAATTCATTCCCCCAATCCTATCTCACCTTCAAGTTCTTGATCTTGATGAGAGATCGTAAATTTGTGGAGCAGCTTATCATTCATTCACTGCATAAAAAATGAATTAATTTATTTCTACCTGGCATCCTCCTAAATATGGTTTTAATGACACTTCAATCAAAGATGGAACATTCTGGGGACTTGCCTGGTGGTCCAGAGGATAATTAGCTCTGCAATGCAGAGAACTCAGGTTTAACCCCTGGTCAGGGAACTAAGCTTCCACACGCCTTGGAGCAGCTATGCCAGTGTGCCGCAATTAAGATGTGACACAGTCACATAAACAGATATTTTTTAATGGGATGTTCTATATACTTTGATATCACTGTTTTATAATCAAAAACAATTTATCAAAATTTGTTTTTTAAATTGTTAATTCCACATTTAACCATCTGTGTGATGTTTATGGTAGAAAGTCTGATACTGATGTATACCATTTCTTTAATAATATTTTAAGACAAGTCAAACTATGCAATATAGTCAACTGAATAGATTCTTAGAATTTCAAAATTGCTCACTGACAGAAAAATCCAAACTCTAGTAGAAAAAAAAAGTCATAAATATGCACCTCACAAAGAAAAGGGAGCATTTTAAAGCTCTCTAAAATAGCAAAATCCATTTCTGTGTATTAATACTTAGAGAAGTAGTTACTTTAAAGTTTCCTGCAAGAGGAAAAAAAAAAATTCACCCTCATCAGAAACACTCAGATACACCACTCACTTCTTATTAGATTAACCAACACCTACCAGTAAAAATCCTATTTCTTCTAAAAGCTGTGTGCCTTTCACATAAGGGAAGGCCTGAATAGCCTAGCCCCTGCTCAGACCCAATATTGCAAGCCAAGAGGTCTTTGCTGGATTCCATTGGGAGTCTCAGAGGAAACAATAATCTGTTGTCATTATATAGAGCACTATACAATGCCCTAGGAAGCCCTAATTCTCATAAATCAAAAGTTCTACTTGAATGCAGCCGAGCTATTTTAAGGAAGGCAATCCCACTCAGAATCAGATTTGTCATTGCACATCCCTTTAATCCTTAGCAATATGAGCTCTGTAAACACAGTATTTGAAATAATATTACACATTATTTTATACAGAAGCCTTCAGAGTCCTGCATCCCTGAATGCTTTCCAGTAAAGCAGCCAAGTTACTTACTTAAGCTTCTATTTTTTCCCCTTTTCTTCTGCTCTTGTTTTAAGGAGAAGAGAAATAGAAGTCCTATGAGCCAGTAAGCAAAGTAATGTTTGAATATTGAGAAGAGTTAATGAGACTAAGAGCGAGCTGTTGCAGTTGGCAAGTCTTACGAAGCAAAGGTCCGTGCAAAGGTATAGTGATACGAATTAAAGAAAGGGATACTAATCATCTCTTTGATGTTTTTATCCCAAAATGTTGCCTTCAGTAACTGTTCTATGTTTGCAAGGCTGCCAACTTGCTTGCAAATACGATCCTCATGAAATGTTATGTTTTCCTTTACACTGACCAAGCAATCACTCTTTTAGAAACATCACAAAGGACTTTGTGCGAGACTTTGAATGAATCTGCATAAAAACTCTGTGAATTATCCAAAGGAGTTTTTTGTTTGTTTGTTATTTTCCTCCTGTGGTTCAAGCACACGGAGAACAGACACCTTAGAGAAAAAGGGAAAATAACAGTAGACTTCCATGAGATATGCTTAAGATAAGAGATGACTTTGGGGAAAAGTATAATTAAAAGTTAACTGAGTATAAGAGATGAGATTTACCAATGTACTGGAGAACCAAAGCATACCGTGAAAGAGGACCACTGAAGAGAGTAGAGACATCCCAAACAGTAGCAACTAGAGATCATTATAAATAATCACAGGCAAGATATATACAATATTATACAAGTCAATAGATAAAAGTATTAAACATTATCTCCTCCGTGAGGTGTTCCATGACCTTTCCCCATGCTGTGCTGTGTTTAATCCCCATGTCCAACTCTTTGTGACCCTATGAATTCCTTTGTCCGTGGAGCTCTCCAGGTCAGAATACTGGAGTTGGTCGCCATGCCTTCCTCCAGGGGATCTTCCCAACCCAGGGATCAAAGCCAGGTCTCCTGCACTGCAAGCAGATTCTGTGCTGTCTGAGCCACCAGGGAAGCCCAAGAATACTGGAGTGGGTAGACTAACCCTTCTCTAGGGGATCTTCCCAACCCAGGAATCAAACTGGAGTCTCCTGCATTGCAGGTGGATTCTTTACCAGCTGAGCTCCCAACTTTCCCCCATACTTACCATCAAATAAAGTCACCACAGTGTCCTGGGAAAGCGTGCTACCATCTCTAATCATACATTGTTCTCTTCATCTCAGTATTGTCTTCTGTAAAAACAACTTGTGATACCTTAAGGATTAAATGGAATAACTTCTAAAAGCTCCCAACACATGCCCTAAACACTGGGGGCTCCCTGTGCTAAGTCGCTTCAGTCATGTCCAACTCTTTACAACCCCATCGACTGTAGCCTGCCAGGCTCCTCTGTCCATGGGATTTCCCAGGCAAGGGTACTGGAGTGGGTTGCCATTTCTTTCTCCAGGGGATCTTCTCAACCCAGGGATCGAACCCACATCTTTTATGTCTCCTTCACTGGTTTTGGCAGCCAGGTTCTTGACCATAAGCACCACTAGCAGGGGAACCTCAATAATGACCATTAAGGTTCTACTCTAAATTCTTTGCTTGGATCTATCTCCTTTATTACAATCTCCTTGAAGAATTTATCCATAGACTGTATTTGCCCCATGGACTGTAGCCCACCAGGCTCCTCTGTCTGTGGGATTTCCCAGGTAAGAATACTGGGGTGTGTTGTCATTTCCTTCTCCAGAGGATCTTCCTGACCCAGGGATCAAACCCAGGTCTCCTGCATTGGAGGTGGATTCTTTATCTCTGTGACACTGAGGAAGCCCCAAAGCATTTATCACAGATAGTCAAAACTAACATCTCTTATTAACTGAGAAGTTACTACATACTAGGCACTGGTCTACGTGTTTTACATGGAGATTCTATCGTTATCCTATTTTACAGACAAGAAAAGAGAAGCACTAACCGAATAACTAAGTTGCCCATGGTCACCTGTCTAGAAAGTGGCAGAGCTAAGACTTAACCCAGGTAGCCTGGCACATAGATAGTATGACACACTGAGTACTTACACTACACAAACATGCGCGTCTGTATGTATCCTGCTTAGCTATAAACAGCACAGATAGCAAGTATGAGTCAACCTCATCTCCTTAACACTTTCCTTTCTACCCACAGTCAAAATAAATAAATAAAACATGCCTGCTGAAAACACCCTCAACTGTAACCTAACCTCAGTCACTCTACTCTGAGCCCCCATGATCTGTCCTGGTAACTCTGGTTTCTCTCTTGTTGGGTTCTGCTTTTCTGAGTCTTCGGCAAATGGAAGCCTGGCTGGGACTTCCTAGCTGGATGTCAATGTTGAATTCATTCTAGAATCTGGACTAACCTTCAGCTTTAAATTATGCTACCTCTGGACACAGTCTATCCTACACCCGTGTCCAATCCTGGGTCCTAGGAATACACGTTGTGAAGAATCTAAGCTACTCCATTTTGTAAGGTTCCGGGAAAAGGGCTTTTTGGAAATCCCTTAACGTCACCCCACCACCCGCGGACCAATCAGAACCCGTGGCCAGCCCGGGAAATGGGAACCAATCAGAACCCAACACCTAGCCCTTCCACAGAAGGTAACCAATTAGACGTCTCCCAACCCGGAAACTCCCATTTTTCAAATTTTTCCCACGAGAATACCCTATATAAGCAATGTAACCCAGAGCTCGGGGCTCCTCCCTATAGCCGCTGCAACCATATTGGTGGGAGCCCCAGCTACAGCTTGGTAATAAAAACTCTCTTGCTTTTGCATCGGATATCGACTCCCTGGTGGTCATTGGGAGATTTCACGACTTGGGCATAACAGCTGTTACTTATCTCAGGTCAGAAATTCCACTTAGCAGCTTTTCATCCACATCCAGAAAGGCAAGCAGTCCTCAGCCCCATCCATTACCATTCTCTTTCTAAAGGTTTGTGGTCCATTCTCACGCATCTATTTCTATTCTTCCAACTGAATATTCAAAGCATTTGTCAACTTTATTTTAAGATAATATATAACATGGTTCAAGTAGATTATTAAATTACACTGAATAATATTCCAAATATTCCTAATGATTTTTATAAAATCTGTTGTAAACAGGATCTTAAACTCCTCTTGTATCTAAACTGTCATTTATTTGCCAGTTTAAAGGAAAACCTGAATTTCTATGTGTAATGGTCAGCTGCAGTCTCTGGAGCACACTGTTTGGGGGCTGTGAATGTAACTAAGTAAGTTTTTGTACCAATTCCAGTGAAGGTTCCAGAGATCAAATTCCAGAGATCAAATTGCTAACATCCATTGGATCACAGAAGAAGCAAGAGAGTTCCAGAAAAACATCAACTTCTGCTTCATTGACTAGGCTAAAGCCTTTGACTGTGGATCATAACAGTCTGTGGAAAATTCTTAAAGAGATGGGAATATCAGACCACCATACCTGCCTCCTGAGAATCTTGCCTGCAGGTCAAGAAGCAACAGTGAAAAACGAACATGGAACAACAGACTAGTTCCAAATTGGGAAAGGATTATGTCAAGGCTGCATATTTTCACCCTGTTTATTCAGCTTACATGCAGAGTACATCATGCAAAATGCCAGGCTGGATGAAGCACAAGCTGTAATCAAGATTCCAGGGAAAAATATCAATAACCTCAGATATGCCGATGACACCACCCTTGTGGCACAAAGCAAAGAGGAATTAAAGAGCCTCTTGAGAAAGTTCAAGAGGAGAGGGGAAAATCTGGTTTAAGTTCAACATTCAAAAAACTAAGATCATGGCATCTGGTCCCATCACTTCATGGCAAACAGAGCAAAAACAATGGAAACAGTGACAGACTTTATTTTCTTGGACTCCAAAATCACTGCAAATGGTGAGTGTAGCCAAGAAATTAAAACACCCTTGCTTCTTGGAAGAAAAGCTATGACAAACCTAGACAGTGTATTAAGAAGCATAGGCATTACTTTGCCAACAAAGGTCTATCTAGTCAAAGCTATGGCTTTTCCAGTAGTCGTTTATGGATGTGAGAATTGGAAGGCTGAGTGCCAAAGAAGTGATGCTTTCAAACTGTGGTGTTGAAGAAAACTCTTCAGAATCCCTTGGACCACAAGGAGATCAAACCAGTCAATCTAAAGAAATCAACCCTGAATATTCATTGGAAGGACTGATACTGATGTTCATGCTCCAAAACTTTGGCTGAGTATTGACCACATTAAACAGAGCTTCCCAGGTGGCACTAGTGGTAAAGCACCTGCCTGCCAATTTAGGAGACATAAGAGATATGGGTTTGATCCCTGGGTTGGGAAGAGCCCCTGGAGGAGGGCATGCAATCCAGTCCAGGATTCTTGCCTGGAGAATCCCATACGCAGAGGAGCCTGGTGGGCTACAGTCCATGGGGTCACAAAGAGTTGTACATGACTGAAGATGTGCAGATGACACCACCCATATGGCAGAAAGTGAAGAAGAACTAAAGAGCCTCTTGATGAAAATGAAAGAGGAGAGGGAAAATGTTGGCTTAAAGCTCAACATTCAGAAAACTAAGATCATGGCATCCGGTCCCATCACTTCATGGGAAATAGATGGGGAAACAGTGGAAACAGTGTCAGACTTTATTTTTCTGGGCTCCAAAATCACTGCAGATGGTGATTGCAGCCATGAAATGAAAAGACGCTTACTCCTTGGAAGGAAAGTTATGACCAACCTAGATAGCATATTCAAAATCAGAGACATTACTTTGTCAACAAAGGTCCATCTAGTCAAGGCTATGGTTTTTCCTATGGTCATGTATGGATGTGAGAGTTGGACTGTGAAGAAGGCTGAGTGGCAAAGAATTGATGCTTTTGAACTGTGGTGTTGGAGAAGACTCTTGAGAGTCCCTTGGACTGCAAGGAGATCCAACCAGTCCGTTCTGAAGATCAGCCCTGGGATTTCTCTGGAAGGAATGATGCTAAAGCTGAAACTCCAGTACTCTGGCCACCTCATGCGAAGAGTTGACTCATTGGAAAAGACTCTGATGCTGGGAAGGATTGGGGGCAGGAGGAGAAGGGGACGACAGAGGATGAGATGGCTGGATGGCATCACGGACTCGATGGACGTGAGTCTGAGTGAACTCCGGGAGTTGGTGATGGACAGGGAGACCTGGCGTGCTGCAGTTCATGGGGTCACAAAGAGTCGGACACTACTGAACTGAACTGAAGTGACTTAGTATGCAAACATGCACATCATGTTAAATAAATGTACATGTAGTCTAAGATGTATCTCTCTTTTGAAAAACAAAATTACTCATACCAGTAGCAGTTAATACCAATACCTAGTTTTCTACACTGTCATGGAAAAGCTATCAAAAACCAGGAAATTACTTTAATATCAATAAATTTGAATAGCTTGCAAAATACTTTCTGCTACAATGTCCTATAAGTCAATTTTCACTATTTAAAATGACTCATTACACTTGCTTAATGGAACAGAATAATTTAACATACTTTCGTAAGTCTCTCATCTGTAGTCACCAAATAAGTCACTTTCTGACTCAAAAGGCTTGCTATTCATCTGTTAATATGCTAACACAAAATGAAAGATTCCCATTTATTAGATTAAAAAACTAAGGTCCAGAGAGATTTTTGCCCAAGATTAGATAGTGAGTTAGTGGTTGCGTGAGAAATTAATTTAAATTAACTGAAACCATTGCACTCCATTTTCTCCCTTGATAGCTTATTCATCTACATTAAAATAGACAATTGAGAAACAATTGAGAAACACAGGCATAAAGAATCTAGAAATGTGCCAGCATTTATCATTGAGAGTTTCCTCTTTTTATTTTTTTTTTAATTTCTCTGATTTATTTTTGGCTGCCCTGGGTCTCTGTTGCTGGCGCGGGCTTTCTGTAGTTGCGGCGAGCAGGGGCTCCTCTCCAGCTGCGGTGCTGGGGCTTCTTGTTTCATTGAGTCTCCTGTTGCAGAGCCTGAGCTCTGGGGTGCATGGGCTTCCACAGCGGAAGCAAGTGGGCTCGGGGGGTGCAGTGCGGGTGCTTGGTTCCCTTGTGCAGTTGGAATCTTCTCAGAGTGAGCGAGAGAGTGAAAGTTGCGCAGTCGTGTCCGACTCCTTGCGACCCCATGTACTATACAGTCCATAGAATTCTCCAGGCCAGAATACTGTAGTGTGTAGCCTTTCCCTTCTCCAAGGGATCTTCCCAACCCAGGGATCGAACCCATGTCCCCTGCATTGGCAGGTGGATTCTTAACCACTAGACACCAGGGAAGTCCTTTACTCTTATTTTTAAAAAAGCAGTTTGGTTTTCAAAGTGATAATAATGACTGTACTTTAATAAAGAATAAAAAGAAAACTTTTTTAAATTAAATTTCCACAGGAATCACCTAAAATCCAGTGATAGGAAGTTATTTTTGCAGTTTATATGTCTTGTCAATTACAAACTAGGTTTAATTTGAACTTCCTACATGCAAATTTTAGCTTTTGCCAAGAATTATAGCTTCTGTGATTTAAAAATCTGTTAGTGACTTACAGCTTTAGTATTTATGTTATGTGGATAATATAATAAATCGTTGCTGTTGATTAGTTGATAAGTCGTGTCCAACTCTCTGTGACTTCATGGACTGTAGCTTGCCAGGCTCCTTGTCCACAGGATTTTCCAAGCAAGAATACCAGAGTGGGTTGCCATTTCCTACTCCAGGGAAGCTTCCCAACCAAGGGATTCAACCTGGGCGTTCTGCATTGGCAAGCAGATTATTTACCACTGAGCCTCCAGGGAAGCCTGTATATAATACATAAATCATGTCTGTTTCCTATATTTTATTAAGCAGCAAAGGAGTGGTTTATAATTATTATCATTAAAAAAGCAAAAAATTATCAAGTTCCACATAGAATTATTCCAAATATTGGGTACTGTATGCATGCATACATGCTCAGTCACGTCTGACCCTTTGTGATCCCGTGGACTGTAGCCCACCAGGCCCCTCTGTCTATGAGATTTTCCAGGCAAGAATACTGGAGTCAGTTGCCATTTCCTCCTCCAGGGTGTCTTCCTGACCCAGGGATCAAACCCATATATTTGGGGTCTTCTACATTGAGCCACCTGGGAAGCCAATTATCCCAGAAATTAGAACTTGACTGACTTACTGGATAAAATGGTTTCCTAAGAAGAATTAGATAGTCTTTCTTCTCTTAAAATCTCAATTTCATGATCTAATGTTTAGGAGATTCTCCTTAGCCACTCTGTGAAGATTTTTCTAATACTGGCCTTTAGGTAATACTTTGATATTAATTTTTCTATTAATTTGGAAAGAGCTCAAGCCTGGACTGGTAAAAATATTTCTATTAAAATTAAGTATGTAATACTTCAATCCATACCTTTTGGAGAAAGGGGAGAGTGAAGACTAACCCACCAACCCCCATCCCATTAATGATAGCTTCTGCTTGCACTTTTTGTCTCTATTGGAGTTCAAAATAAGGTTTAATTTTTAAATTGGGTCCTGCTGACTTAAAATAATTGAGACATTGATCAAACTTAGAAAAAAGGAAAAAAATAGTGAACTAGGGGTAATTTATAATCAAATACTGATATTTCAATAATTCACTTAGTGAATACATGTTTACTGGGCATCTTCCTCCATCTAGGGTAGAGGAAGAAAAAAAAATCCTATTTCTATGTTCTTCTGACTGGTCCAAGAGTTAAAGTGACATGAGACAGATTAGCAGGAGAAAATCAAATTTAATTACATATTTCAGGGATTCCATAAGAATATGAGGTTCAAGGACAAGTTAGACAATTAAAGTTTACATGCCATCTGAGAGAAGAAGAGGGCAGGGGTTGGGGATTTCAAAGGAAAGAAAGGCAACTTATAGGAAGATGAAAAAGAGCAAATGTTTGGTAAACAAAAGTTTGCTGGTAAACAAATGTTTGCTGTGCCATGCAGAGATGGTGGGACACAGAGAGGACTTTATAAAACAGGCCTTGCTAAGTGTCCCCTAGTCTACTCTACCTAGCTCATCCTATACTTTATTTATGGTGATAGTTTATCTTCCTGGAACAAGCCCTTTATCTAAACATCTTTAGGCAGTTAAAGGGAGGAGGTAAAAGCTCTTCCTGAGTCTTTTGTTTATTAAGGACAATCATCCCTAAATAATACTCAAGACAGACATATTCTGGGGTGGCAAGTTATGTTCCCCTACATTGGGCACTGAGAAATCATGCATGGTTAAGATAAAATCCCCACCTTTATGAAATTTCCAACAGAATAAGTAAACACTATTACATAAATGGCAAAACTTACAATACAATGGCATATTCATGCTATAAAGAAAAATAAATACTGCCAAGGAGACAGGGTCTAATGGGTAGTTACTTTTGATCAGATCATCATGCAATGTCTCCATCTCTGCTAAGAGGTGGCATTTGAACATATTCTCCAAATTAGTCTCTAGTGAAAAAGCATTTCAGAATGAAGGAGCAATAATTCAAAGGAAGAAATAAGAATGGTGCATTCAAGAAGCATAAAAAAAGTCATGTTAATAGAGATCAATAAGCACACAGGCAATGATGGGTCCTGTCAGAAAGGTAAACAGGAGGCAGATCCCAGAGAGCTTCATGGACTGACATGAGAACTTGCCCTAAATTTGAAGGGAAATGGCAACCCACTCCAGTGTTCTTGCCTGGAGAATCCCAGGGATGGGGGAGCCTGGCGGGCTGCCGTCTATGGGGTCGCACAGAGTGGGACACGACTGAAGCGACTCAGCAGCAGCAGCAGCAGAAGCAGTGCAGGGGTGCATCCTGCAGGCACGCAAGCCCTGTGCTTGCCCAGCATTAAAGCCAAAGAAACAACCCTGCAGTCAGCAAGAGACATCAGTGGTTTAACAGATGGGGGATCTTACACACGTGAAGCAAAAAGTTCCCGGAGCGTACACCCCATCACGGACGACAGGCTGCAGGCAGGGCGGGGCAGCAGCCTTCCCTAATAGGGCGAAAGGGAGACTCCCAGTTAGAGGGGAACTGACCTCCAGGCAACTCGTTAGTTACCAGGGAAAAAAGAAGGCACGTCTCTCCTAGCCCCTTGGGCTCACAACCTTCATTGGGCAGATGCCTTCTCTTTGATAAACTGTCACAGTGGAACCTTTCTGATCTAAAATCTTAGAGAAATCCCTACTTGGGGCCAGAGTCACGTCCATCAGCATCTACTGATTAGGATCTGTCATTCAGAGGGAAGGTCAGTGAGGTGAGCAGGGTATAGGTGTGGCAGGGACTGGTGGAGTGGCGGGTGGGCAGAGAGCAAGACAACAGCCATTTGGGGTGGCCTGGTCATACAGGGCAAGACTGATGGAAATGTCATTTATAGTTTTAAAAGCTCAGTCTTGGTTGTTGTTTAACAACAAAATTGGGCAGTAGAGAATGTTGCAAAAAACTTGCGAGAGAGAGTAGTTTACAAGTTGGCTCAATAATCCAGGAGGAAGAAGACGGTGACACGGACCAGGGGATTAGCAGCAGAAACGGGGAGAATGAATAAAGCACAGGATACACGCTGAAGATAAAAGCCTACAGGACTTGCTGCGGAACTGCAGGAAGGCTGGACAGAAGACAGATCGAGACTGACTCCTCAATATTTTACCTAAGTAGCCTGTATATGGGGCTGCCGTTTTTTAAAATGAAGATGGAAGATGGAGCAGGCTCGGAGGGGAAAACAAGAGTTCTGAGGTGAAGATGTTTATGTTTGCCCATTTGACATCACAGATGTCAAATAAATTAGAGCTCAAAGGTCAGAGGTGACTTAGTAAGCTTCATGCCTCCTCAGCCCATGTTTTCCAGCTTGTACAGCAAGAAGGTGCCCTCACTGTACACCTATTCCTGAGAAGCGAAGCGGGGAGCAAGGGAAGGGTGGGGAAGGAGAGTGCTTAAGCAAACAGTCAATTTCAGAGGACACATTTAATGTTTCAGAACGTGTCACATTTTTTAAACCTAGCAAATAGCAAAATTGAGGATCTGCCCTGACAGTGTCAGATTTTGTGTATCTGTTTTCAAATATATCAGTCACTGAAGATGAGATTAAAAAAAAAACTACAAATAAATGATTACAGAAAAGGAAATACGCTGATCCTCTTTCTTAGACAGCAGTTGATTTATTTTGAACAATACAGTGCTGTGTTATAGTTGACATGCTCTTTGTACTGAACCTAGACAGTGAATCTCAGACCATCAAGCTCAGATGTGAAGTGTGTCACAGGTACTGCAAAGATGTTACTACAAATTTCAAGAAAGTGTTACAGCTTACTAAGTCCTTTCTCTCTTTAAAGATATAGTGGAATCAAGGTTAATATACCAAGACAATTCCCATACCTTTGCTTTCTGCAGTGCTTCATGGGAGAGATTGAATGGGTTGGGATGACAATTATTAATTCATCTGGCTTGTATCAATGTACTTAGGCAGCTACAATCCGTGAGGCTACAAAGAGCTGGGCCTGAGTCAGCAACTGAGCGCACATACGCTACCCATTTGTGTGCTGAGGGAGGCAAAGTTTAAGAAACACTAGTTTAGAGAATTGACTGCATAGACAGAAACGTTGAGATGAACTATTTTCAGGCCTATCTTAATGTGCTGGTTTAAATGTGTTAATAGTCACCAGTGTCTAATAAATGGGGCAAGACAATACTTCCTGAGCTCTCAAACTCTAAACACTGAGATACCTGACTCATAGCCCAGATAACAGGTAGATCCTAAACATGCCACTTTCAATAGAATTTAAAGGAGAGCCACAGAGCAGCATCTATTTGTGACCTGACTTTCACCCCTCTCATTTCCCAACACAATTCTTCCTTTTTTTAGGCATAAAAAATTGCGTAAGAAAATCACTGTACAAAGAAGTCCTAATTAGATTTGATTATTGCCTTCCTTAATAGATGGTCAAGCCTATTCAACTCTGCACCGTCAGAATCCCAAGCATCCAGGGCATCGCTCGGCATCTTGAGTCTGACACATTTACATATGTACATTCCTTAATTCAATTCAAATTCACATCTATTCAAGCTCTTTCATTCCACCCTCTGGAACTTCCTATGTACCATTAGCAAATTCTCCTATCTCCTTCATTTCTTTTGTGAGTGTTTTTTTTTTTCTTTCTAGCTCTAATTGAAACCTGGCTATATCTTGAAGGACACTCTCTGAGATAGTACTGATTTATTTCACTTCCCATGACATACAAGCCTGGAAGTGTCATCCTTGTTGTTTAAAGCTACTTACAGGCTAAGTAGCTTCTCTACCATCACCCTAAAATTCTCAGTTTCCTGAATAAATGCCATTGATACCACCTGTTTCCTGAATTCATCCAAGGCTACCTCCAGGCATCGCATTTCATTAAGATGCCTCATTGATGACCCCAAAACAGTGATTTTCCAGCATTCTTCAGTCATCCTACTTGGATGTTTCCATGTTCTCGCTGATAACCCCTGAAGACCCTTGAGAGGCACTGATCTTCTTAGGTCTGGTGTTCTCCACTGACCACATCCAGCCAATGCTCTACACTGGACATTGTCATCTCCAAAATTTTATCACCGAGACATGTCTTCATTTCAAGCATTGCACTCCTGTTTACAGCAACCTATGTTCACAGCCTTGTTCTGCCACTTCTGCTTCAGTACTTCATCCTCTTCCCTAGGATCCTCAACCCATTAATTCTACACATTGTCAAAGCCTCTCTTCCTCTTACACCCAAAGTCTATGATTTTGGATAATTTCACACAGAATTGGTGATACAGGCATCATCAAAATTATTTAATAAACAGAGGGAAGGGATGGCCATCTCTCCATCATTCTCATCCGGCAAAACTTCTACCCCAGTTATACCCAATGTTACACCTATCCTGTGCCTGCACTGACTTGCTAATTTTATAAACTTTAAATTTATGACCATATAGTGGACCCCTCTGCTGTGCCACAGTT
>SJYQ01004923.1:472586-484725 GCA_006410935.1 Redunca redunca
TCTTCCCCTTCTGCCTTCAATCTTTCTCAGCATCAGGGTCTTTTCCAATGAGTCGGCTCTTCACATCAGGTGGTCAAATTATTGGAGTTTCAGCTTCAGCATCAGTCTTTCTAGTGAATATTCAGGATTAATTTCCTTTAGAATTGACTGGTTTGATCTCCTTGTTGTCCAAGGGACTCTCAAGAGTCTTCTTCAACACCACAGTTAAAAGCATCAATTCTTCAGCACTCAACCTTCTTTATGGTGCAATTCTCACATCCATACTTGACTACTGAAAAAAACATAGGTTTCAATCTACGGACCTTTGTCAGCAAAGTGATGTCTCTGCTTTTTAATATGCTGTCTAGGTTTGTCATAGCTTTTCTTCCAAGGAGCAAGCATCTTTTAATTTCATGGCTGCAGTCACCATCTGCACTGACTTTAGAATCCAAAAAAATAAAGTCACTCACTGTTTCCACTGTTTCCCCATCTATTTGCCTTGAAGTGATGGGACCAGATGCCATGATCTTAGTTTTTTGAATGTTGAGTTTCAAGCCAGCTTTTTCACTCTTCTCTTTCACTTTCATTAGGAGGCTCTTTAGTTCCTCTTCCCTTTCTGCCATAAGGGGTGGTGTCATCTGCATATCTGAGGTTATTGGTATTTCTCCCTGCAGTCTTGACTCCAGCTTGTGCTTCAAACAGTCTGGCACTTCGCATGATGCACTCTGCTTATAAGTACTCCTTTCCCAATTCAGAACCAGTCCCTAGTTCCATGTCTGTTTCTAACTGTTGCTTCTTGATCTGCATACAAGTTTCTCAGGAGACAGGTAAGATGGTCTGGTATTCCCATCTCTTGAAGAATTTCCCACAGTTTGTTGTGATCCACACAGTCAAAGGCTTTGGCATAGTCAATGAAGCAGAAGTAGATGTTTCTCTGGAACTCTCTTGCTTTTTCTATGATCCAATGAATGTTGGCAGTTTGATCTTTCATTCCTCTGCCTTTCCTAAATCCAGAACATCTGGAAGTTCTCAGTTCACAGACTGTCAAAGCCTAGCTTGAAGAACTTTGAGCATTACTTTACTAGCGTGTAAGATGAGTGCAATTGTGCGGTAGTTTGAGCATTCTTTGGCATTGCCTTTCTTTGGGATTGGAATGAAAACTGACCTTTTCCAGTCCTGTGGCTACTGCTGAGTTTTCCAAATTTGCTGGCATATTGAGTGCAGCACTTTCACAGCATCATCTTTTAGGATTTCAAACAGCTCAACTGGAATTCCATCACAACCACTAGCTTTGTTCATAGTGATGCTTCCTAAGGCCCACTTGACTTCACACTCCAGGATGTCTGGCCGTAGTTGATCACACCATTGTGGTTATCTGGGTAATTAAGAGCTTTTTTGTATCATGCTTCTGTGTATTCTTTCCACCTCTTCTTAATATCTTCTGCTTCTGTTAGGTCCATACCATTTCTGTTCTTTATTGTGCCCATCTTTGCATGCAATGGTCCCTTAGTTTCTATCATTTTCTTGAAGAGATCTCTAGTCTTTCCCTCTCTGTTGTTTTCCTCTACTTCTCTGCATTGATCACTTTGTCTCCTTCCTGTTCTTTAGAACTCTGCATTCAGATGATATATATTTCCTTTTCTCCTTTGCCTTTCGCTTCTCTTCTTTTATCAGCTATTTGTAAGGCCTCCTCAGAGAATCATTTTGTCTTTTTTGCATTTCTTTTTCTTGGGGGTGGTTTTAATCACCACTTCCTAGACAATGTTACAAACCTCCATCCATAGTTCTTCAGGCACTCTGTTTATCAGATCTAATTCCTTGAATCTATTTCTCACTTCCACTGTATGATCATAAGTGATTTAACTTAGGACATACCTGAATGTTCTAATGGTTTTCCCTAATTTTTTCAATTTAAGTCTGAATTTTGCAATAAGGAGTTCACGATCTGAGCCACAGTCAGCTCCTAGTCTTGTTTTTGCTGACTGTATAGAGCTTCTCCATCTTTGGCTGCAAAGAATAAAATCAATCTGAGATTTCAATATTGAACATCTGGTGATGTCCACGTGTAGAGTCATCTCTTGTGTTGTTGGAAGAGCATATTTGCTATGACCATTGCATTCTCTTGGCTAAACTCTTTTAGCCTTTGCCCTGCTTCATGTTGAACTCCATGGCCAAACTTGCCAGTTACTCCAGGTATCTCTTAACTTCCTACTTTTGCATTCCAGTGCCCTATGATAAAAAGGAAATCCTTTTGGGGTTTTATTTCTAGGTCTTGTAGGTCTTCATGGAACCATTCAACTTCAGCTTCTTTGACATTAGTGGTTGGGGCACAGACTTGGATTACTATGATATTGAATGTCTCGCCTTGGAAATGAATCAAGATCATTCTGTCGTTTTTGAGATTGCACCCAAGTACTACATTTCAGACTGGTTTTTGACTATGAGTGCTACTCCATTTCTTCTAAGGGATTCTCGCCCACAGTATTAGTTATAATGGTCATCTAAATGAAAATCAGCTTAATTCTTAAGCATTTATTTTTTAAAATGTAGAAAAAACAAATCCCTAATAAGGATTCTTTGGTTTGAGGGATTTGTAATTTTTATATCATTGAACAAAGAGGTTATCGAGTATTGTAGGATTCAGCTAACTGCAGCCTATGGGCCAAATCTGGCCAGGCATGTTGATGTTGTTAGTTGCTCAGTCATGTCCAACTCTTTGCAGCCCCATGGACTAAGCACACCAGGTTCCCCTTCCTTCACTATCTCCTGCAGTTTGCACAAATTCATATCTTTTGGGTTGGAGATGCTACCTAACCATCTCATCCTCTGCCACTCCCTTCTCCTTTTGCCTTCAAACTTTCTTAGCATCAAGGTTTTTTCCAATAAGTGGGCTCTTCGTATCAGATTACCAAACTACTGGAACTCCAGCTTCAGCATCAGCCCTCAGGTCCGTCAACATCTCACTGAATATTCAGGGTTGATCTCCTTCAGGACTGAGTGGTTTGATCCCCTTGCAGTGCAAGGGACTCTCAAGAGTCTTCTCCATCACCTCACCAAAATTATCAATTCACTGGCTTCTTTATGGTGCAACTCTCACATCTGTACATGACTACTGGAAAAACCAGAGCTTTGACTAGATGGACCTTTGTCATAATATTTTACTAGAACATAGCCATGTTTATTCATTGATATGTTGCCTATGGTTGCTTTCTTCTTGACATAATGACAGAGTTGAAAAGTGGCAACCAAGATGGCATGGTTCACAAAGCTGAAAATACTTTGTATTTGAGCCCTTACAGAAAAAGTTTGCTGATCACTATGATGACTATGGAGACTTCTTTACATGATTAAAGTTCTTTCTAATCACAGGCCTTTTTTCATTACAGAAGAGAAGGAGAGGTGAGGCAAACTAACAGATATTTTAAAACTTAAAGCAATAACTTCTTCTTAAATGATCAAATTAATTTAAGCAAAATAGAATTGTAATAGGGAGACCAGCATAATTCAGGTGGTTTCTGCAGTCTTTATTTTGGCCTTGTCCTCCCTGTCATACCCACCACAATCTAAGCATTCTTGCAAATGACTCAAGCCCATGCTCATGCATGGAAGTATTAGATAGCTTGGGCTGCAGTAACAAAATATCATAGACAGAGTGACTTCAGTTCGGTTCAGTTCAGTCACTCAGTCATGTCCAATTCTTTGCAACCCCATGAATTGCAGCACGCCAGGCCTCTCTGTCCATCACCAACTCCCAGAGTTCACCCCAACTCATGTCCATTGAGTTGGTGATGCCATCCAACCATCTCACCCTCTATCATCCCCTTTTCCTCCCACCTTCAATCTTTCCCAGCATCAGGGTCTTTTCAAATGAGTCAGCTCTTCACATCAGGTGGCCGAAGTATCGGAGTTTCAGCTTCAACATCAGTCCTTCCAATAAATATTCAGGACTGATTTCCTTTAGGATTGACTGGTTGGATGTCCTTGCAAGCCAAGGGACTCTCAAGAGTCTTCTCCAACTCTTGAGAGTCCCTTGGACTGCAAGGAGATCCAACCAGTCCATTCTGAAGGAGATCAGTCCTGGGGTTTCTTTGGAAGGAATGATGCTAAAGCTGAAACTCCAGTACTTTGGCCACCTCATGAGAAGAGTTGACTCATTGGAAAAGACTCTGATGCTTGGAGGGATTGGGGGCAAGAGGAGAAAGGGACGACAGAGGATGATATGGCTGGATGGCATCACTGACTCGATGGACGTGAGTCTGAGTGAACTCTGGGAGTTGGTGATGGACAGGGAGGCCTGGCGTGCTGCGATTCATGCGGTTGCAAAGAGTCGGACATGACTGAGCAACTGAACAGAACTGAACTGAACCTCTTAATTATCTCCCATGTCCAGATATACTCACAAGGAAAATTAAACCTTCCTTGTGAGTATACACAATCTTCCTTCATTTACATATGAATTTGGGGGAGATACAATTTAATTCATAGCAATATATTTAAGAAATTATGATTTGAGGTATACCCAAATTTCTGCTACAGACATGGAGTACTGGTTTTGTCCACTAGAGAAATTTAGCTCATCAAGTTTCATACCATGACTTTATTAATATTAATAAAAATAGATAGGCTATATCCCAATGTACTTAAAAGCTAAATGATCACAGACATTATCAACTTACCAATTATTTTACAATTTAGTGAATATTTTTCAGTCTGTAAAATAAAAAGAATTGCTAAACAATTTAAAAGCTAAAAACCAGTCTATTTTATATTATTGGAGACACATTCTAGGTCATTCATGAATTATTTCCCATATAAAGGTAAAACCCATAAGGAAAAAAATAAAGCCAATAAAGAATAAATCTATGTTATAAACCATTAAAATTCTTCCAACTGAAAAAATGGCATTTGAGACCCACCCTCTCTTTCAAAATTACCCTTTAAAAGCTTAAAAATGCCCTAAAGGCTTCATTTACAACAACCATATTAGATCTGCTCTGCTTGTATACTGCAACCTCCCTTACAGGCTAAGGTTTGTTTCACACTTCAGTCTGTTTTACATTTCAAAGACCATAGCGGAGGTATCAAAATTCTCAAAAGCAGGAATGAAAATTTTAAGCTATAAGATGGACCAGTAGTCCATTTTCCATTTGAAATCTTTCTAAAATTTTAGTCTCAATCCTAGATCCCTGTAAGTGTCACAGAAGACAAGGTCATAATGTAAAAGAGCTGATTTGATGGTAACACTTCATTCTCAAATAATTATATCACTTCTATATTAGCTAAAATTTTTTCTAACATATTTTTGCTTGTAATAATCTCTTCATATCCAGCAAAGTTGAATTTTATATAGTTTACTGAGGAGCCATCTCCTATATTTGAAAAAGAGAGTTAACAAAATACGTATGCCTCACTCAGGTTACAACAGCGCATCTGTGTCTCACCCTACAAAACTGTAAGTAGATACTCTATGGTTTTAGGCTTCTCTGGCGGCTCAGATGGTAAAGAATCTGCCTGCAATGCAGGAGACCCCCGGGTTTAATCGGGGAAGATTCCCTGGAGAAGGAAATGGCTCCCCACTCCAGTATTCTTGACTGGAGAATTCCATGGACAGAGGAGCCTGCAGGGCTACAGTCCATAGGGTCACAGAGTCAGACACGTCTGAGCGACCAACACACACTCACACACACACACACAGACACACATAGGTTTACTACATTTTCTTATCTGATAAGATCAAAGACCTTAATGCCAAAGGCAAAGTGATGCCCCAATTATGATTATCACTTAGAATGCCTAAACCTTAGGAACAATGCCTAAACCTTAGAAACAATAAATCAGTAAATAATCACTGCAAATCTTTACAGTGGAAACGTGAAAAGTTCTGAATTAGATAAAGGACACTGTCGCAATTGCACAGGGACAAAGGGGGAAAAAAAAAACATTTTGACTCTTTCTCTCCTCAGAGCCTCCTGCCTTAATTGACTTTTAGATACTTAACCCTAATTTACATAACTATCCCTCAGTCTCAGCTTCTTGAAATGAAGCTGTTTGGAAAAAACCTGATTTAAATAGCTAAGCTATTTTAGCTCTCACGTTCACAGCGATTGTCACCTTTCTTTTAAAATTGCCTGACTGGCAGTGCATCCCAGGAATAGGCAGCAGTTCCCAGCCTAGACTTGAATGAAATGCTCCTCCCTTTCTTTAGGGCTTTGGATTGCAATTTGGCTATAATTAATTCCAGATTGACCAATAGCCAGTGAAGGAAGCAACTCACTCTCAGAAGAGGATTATTACAACCATTATTTTGTCCTAAATACAGCTGTTCTGTTAGACCCTAAGGTCTCCGCCCAGGGCTTCGCCGTCGCAAAGATCACTGAGACGCAGATTCGATGCAATCAGCAAGAGGATTTATTAGGCCGGCGCGCCGGGGTTCAATCTNAAGTAAGCCACTTTGGGGTTGTCTGGGATGAGAGAAAGCTCATAGTGTTTCAACTTTGTCATAATTTTCTAAACTGTAGTTGGGAGGAACTGACATCAAAGCTTTACTTGAAAGCCTACCATAAAGTAGTAAACTCTGTCTCTCCTTCCTTCAAAATATTCAGAATCTGCCCAAATCGCACCACCTTCGCTTCTCTGACGCTGGTTCAATATAGTATATTATTTCTTGGATTAATATAATTGCTTCTCTCTGCTTGTGCGTGGCTCCCCTCCTCCCACCTATCTATTCCTTACGAGACAGCCAGTCCGTGAGTCCTTAAAATGTAAGTTATGGCAGATCATGTCTGCTACGGACTGAATTATATCTGCCAAAATTCAGACACTGAAGCCCTAACTCCCTATGTGATGGTTTTTGGAGATGGGGCCTTCTGGAGGAAGGTCATCAGGCTTAGAAGGTTAAAAGAATGGGTCCTCATGGTGGGATTAGTACTCTCATCAGAATAATCACCAGAGCTTGCTTTGTCTCTCTCTGCCAAATGAAAGGACTCACCAGTGGCTCAGCAGTAAGGAATCCACCTGCAATGCAGGAGTTGCAGGAGATGTGCATTCGATCTCTGGGTCAGGAAGATCCCCTGGAGAAGGAAATGGCAACCCACTCCAGTATCCTTGCCTGGAGAATCCCATGGACAGAGGAGCCTGGTGGGCTACAGTCCATAGCGTCGCAAAGAGTCGGACACGACTGAAGCGACTCAGCACACACTCGTGCCACGCGAAGACACAGAAGGCAGGTGGGCGCCTGCAATCCAGGAAGACAGCTCTCACCGAAACTCAATCATACTGGCACCCTGATCTCAGATTTCCAGCCTGCAGAACTATGAGAAAATAAATGTCTGTTGTGTAAGCCACCCAGTTTACAGTAGTTTGTTATGGAAGCCTGAGCCTCTAAAGAAATGCCTTTGCTCAAAATAAAAGTGCATGTCATTCAATGGCTAACCAAGAGGACTTCACCACCTGGCCTAGCTAGCTCTCAGACTTCATCTCCCCTGACAGTCTCACTCACTCTGCATCAGGCACACTGGTTCTTCAACAAGTCAGATCACCTCTTCCTTAGAGTTTGTGCACTCTTTAGGATTTTGAATCAAGTGTCTCCATTTCAGCAAGGCATTCCCTGACTATCCCACCTTTTTAAAATTGCAACCCTCCCCCAGCCAACATTTCCAACACTTACTTCTCTACTTTATGGTCTCTAAAGCAGTTATTAATTTCTAACATTATATAGTTTATTGTTTGTTTGTTTCTCTCCCCTATTAAAATATAAGCCCAGTGAGAATGGGGATTGCTGTCTCTGTGATGACCTGTATATTCTTCAGTATCTAACAGAACAGTGTCTAGTATACAAGAGATATTCACAAATGTCATCAAATACATGAAACAATGTTGTTTTCATTTCAAAGAACAAGGAGAAAGAGTCAATAGACAACGATGCTTATTTCACTTTCAGGTTGCAAAATCATCCCAGCTGCAAAGTATAGCCTCTTAATAGCCTCAGCCTAGAACTGCCAAGATAATGAACCAAAAACTCAATACTTCTAGTTATCAACTCACCCATTTTTCACCAACAATTTCCAATACATAAACCCTAATGAGACAGTGGCTCAAATACAGCTAATTCATCTTTCACCTCTTTCATCCATATTTGCCAAAAAACAAACAAGAAAAGAGTTCCTTGGTAGCTTAACTGTTGTTGTTTGGTCATTAAGTCATGTATGACTCGTTTGCAACTCCATGGACCAAAGCCTGCTAGGCTCCCCAGTCCACAGGATTTTCAAGCAAGAATATTGAAGTGGGTTGCCATTTCCTTCTCCAGAGGATCTTTCCAGCTCAGAGGTCAAACCCACATCTCTGTATTGGGAGGCAGATTCTTTATCACTGAGCTACCTGGGAAGACCACATCATCACTATTTCTTTATTTTTAAAAAATCCTATTTTCTTCATTCACAGAGTAGTCCAAGATTTGCCTCTTTCTGCTTTCTATTGTGGTGAAGACAGTTTTCAGAGGAAGAAGTTGGAGATTACGCGCTCATTCAACAATGGTTTATTGATCACTTACCTTGGGTTAGCCACTGTTCTAGGCAGAGAGGACAGAGAAGCAAAGAGACCAAAATGTCTATTCTCACAGAACATTAACATGCGGCAGAGGAGGAGAGGCAGCTCGGAGACAAATAATAAAAGAAAACACATGTTGGGGAAGCAATTATAAGTGCTATGGAAAAAAGCAAATCAGCAAAAAGACATGGGGAGTGATCAGCAAGGCTGTGATTTTGCAGCAGGATCAGAGAAGACCTCACTGGAAATGGTGATGTTTCAGCCATGTACATATCTGTTCTGGGATGATGGAAGAATGAGTGTGAATACCCAAGGCCAGAGCACACTTGGTATGCTGGAGAAAAGACAAGGATAGCACTGCAGCTGAGACAGAGAGACTGAGCAAGAGAGAAGCAGGCGATAAAGTTGGAGAGGCCAGATCCTCAAGGGTTTTGCGGGCAAAAGGGAGAATTCTGGATTCTATTACTTTACTATTTTTTAAGATATCGGTTTTTTTTTAATTGGAGTATAACTGATTCTTGCCTGGAGAATCCCATGGACAGAGGAGCCTGGCAGGCTACAGTCCACGGGGTCCCAAGAGTCAGACACGACTTGGTGACTGAACCACCACATAATTGCTCTACAGTGCTTTGTTAGTTTCTGTTGTACAACGAGGTGTATCAGTGTGTGTACACATATATCCCCTCCCTCTTGGGCCTCCTACCCCACCAGGTAATCACAGAGCACCAAGCTGAGCTCCCTATGATATACCACAGGTTCCCACTAGCTACCTATTTCACACATGGTGGTGTATTTATGTCAAATCTAGTGTCCCAATTCATCCCAACCCTCCCCTTCCCCCATGTGTCCACATGCTTGTTCTCTACATCAGCATCTCTACAGTTCCATCCACAGCTCCATCTCTGAGGTGGAACTAGGTTCATCCATACCATTTTTCTAGAGTCCGAAAATGTGTTAATATATGATATTTTAATGGGTATCCATTGGGATGTTTGAGCAGGAGTGCAACATCACCAGGTAAGTTCAATATCCTTCCCCAAAACTGGGTAAATTCAAGCATCTCATTTTCTCAGACCACTTTAACTTCACAGTTCAATGAGGCTGAACTGTTGAGCTAGGCAAGAATGAGAATAGTAGCTATGGAAGCATGAAGAAGTGATCAGACTCCAAACACACTTAGATTGTGGGGTCAAAAGAGTTTATTGATGGCTTAGATGTATAACATGCAAGAAAAAGACACTAAATCCAAGTATTTTTTTAAATCTGTTGAAGGGATGAAGCTCTCCTTTACTGAGACGGGGAAGATTATGAAGGGGAGAAGATTGTGGTTTAGGATCTGAAGATAAATTTGACCATGTTAATTTGAGATATTCATTAGACATCCAAATGTAGATATCAAATAGCCAGTAGGATGTACAAGTTTGGAGTTAAGGAGCAAGAACCAGGCTGGAAATATAAATTTGGGGATCCAGTATCAGCAGATGGCATTTAAGCCATGAGGCTGGATGAAGTCACCACCAAGGCAGGTATCAAAGAGAAGAGAGGCAAAACCGGAGTCCTGGGCACTCCAGTATTGAGCAGCTAGAGAGGGGAAGAGGAGAAAAAATTAGACTTTGAAAGAATGTCCGGTGAGAACCAACAAAGCCCTCAAACAGGAAAATGCATTGCCTTGAAAGACAAATGAAAAATGTGTTTCAAAGATTCGGAGACAGCAACTGTGTCGATACTGTTGACAGCTCAAGATGAAGACTGAGAATTGCCCATTGGATTTAGCAATGTGGAAGCATTATTGAACTTCACAAGAGCGGTTTTAATACAGTGTTGGGGGCAAAAGCCTGATTCAGAGTGCACTCAAGAGACAAGAGAAAGCAAGAGATTGGAGTCAGTACAGACGGACAACTCTTTCAAGCAGTTTAGCTGTAAAATAATGGAGAGAAATGGTGTAGCAGCTGCAGTGAGTATGGATGTGTGTGGTTAGGTTGAGAGAAAGAGAATCACATATTTAATGCTGACGAGGAAAGACCCAATAAAGCGGGAGAACTGAAGATACAGGAAGGAGAAGAGAGAGCTGCTGAAGGGATGTCCTTGAGCAAATGAGAGAGGATGGGGCCAGGTGCACCAAAGGAGAAGGCGCCCATGACTGGACCAGCACCACCCACACTGCCAGGAAAGAAAGCAGACCGCACGGCGCAAGGCTGGTGCCATGATGAACGACACAAGCAAATGCTGAAAGAAGGTATTTCCTGGGACCTCTCTGGTGGTCCAGTGGTTAAGAATCCACCTTGCAATGCAAGAGATACAGGTTCGATCCCTGGTCCAGGAAGACCTCACATGCCATGAGACAACTAAGCCTGTGTACCCCAACTATTGAAGCCTGCGTGCTCAGAGTCTGCACTCGCAGCAAGAAAAGCCACCACAATGAGAAGCCCTTACATCCCAATGATGGAGAAGGAAATGGCAGCCCACTCCAGGGTTCTTGCCTGGAGAACCCCATGGACAGGGAAACTGGGTGGGCTGTAGCCACGGGGTCACAAGAGTCGCACACGACTGAGCAACTGAACCTTAAACCTGTATCACAGTAAAGAACAGCCCTTGCTCACAGCAACTAGAGAGAGCCCTGACACAGCAAAGAAGATCCAAAGAAGATCCAAACAATTTTTTGAAAGTTATTTCCTAGTTTAAGAGCATAACTGAAAGGGCCAACTACCTCTGCTGTAATATGTAAAATAATGCTTCGGAGGCCTCTATAACTAAGTTCTGATTAAGCTAAACACTTTCTAAACTTGCATTTGTTTTCAGGATAAAAAAATCTTTCACAAAAACCCTAATTAAATTAGTGAAAATTTATACTTAGGAGTAAATCCAAAATTGTGAAGCTCTGAAATTTTTAAAACTAGAGAAGGAGGGAGGTGGGTGGTAAACAAATTGAATATGTCACAATATTGCAAACTAGCTAAATAATGAAAAACCTCTCTTCCACTAGACTGTAAGCTTCTAGCGGAAGAGGCCATTTAAAATCCATTGCTGAGTACAATACACATAGTAACTACTCAATAAATGCTTGTTGAATTAATTAGTTAATTCAGTTCTATATCTGGTTTGTGTTGCACTCCATCTAGCGTACTTGTAGTTTGCTAGTTTATAGCGGTAACAATCTCATGCATCATTCCCACTAAAATGCATTGTTTTCATTGATTTGTTTATTTCTATTTTGCATTAGTAATTGCATATCATAAACACCGAGCATCGTATATATGGTTTGCTTGCTAGTACAATCTTAGACGTGTACAGCACGTAATAGCTGCAAAACAGCTTAACAAGAACAGCTAAATGGCCATATTATAGAATAATTAATGAAGGGGAAAATGCCTTGTTAAACTGTGTTAAAATAATTGTTAAATATTGAAGTAACTGTGTCCATTTTAATAGGGTTTGGTGTTGTTTCAGCACAAACGGTTGTCAGAATGAAGGTTAGCAACATATAAAAAATATTTTCCATTAAAAGGCATGATAACTGCTCTTTGGGTTGATGAGAAAATCACCACGTGAAAGGTTTCTCAGAAATAAATTACCTTCATAAATGGGAGAGCATATTCCTAAGAGGAAGGAAAAGGAT
>SJYQ01004923.1:485082-496618 GCA_006410935.1 Redunca redunca
CCAATTAAAAATAAATATAAACAAAAAAAAGAGCTTCTAGAGATTTTATTTTAAAAAGTAGTATTACTTGAGGCTATCAATGAAACATATATATACTACTCAATATTTACCTAATCAAAAAGAAGGTAAGAAAAGTCACAATTTTAAAAATTATATCTCTAATGATAACTCAAGTATGAGTGTATTGATACAATTAAAATGAGAATAGTATTAAATGATTATCACCTCAAATGTACCCACTACTTAAAGAAAAAAGATATATAATCACAGAGAGTGAAATCTACAGTAGTCAAGACAAATATTTGTCAAGACAAATATTTTATGAAGGAAAAAACTCTAGTTTTACTACTCACAAATAGAAAATCCTGATCCTCATCACCATCACCACCACCTCCATCATCAACACCACAAGAAAGAACTGGATGTATCTGTTATAGCTTAAACAAAACTCAATCATTAAAGCTAACCTTTCTTATTCATAAAGTTCAAAAATGCAAGTTATCCGGTAGCTTCTCTATTCCATTATAGAAAAACAGACTTCATGGCTTTCCCTACCACACAGTTCTCGAAACGACTTCTCTTTCTTCTCCACCTCCGACTAAAGTTGTTTCTTTTTTCAGGACTCAAGTAAAGATGAAGCTTCTTTTTATGTGCATTCCATGCCTACAGCATTGCAATGATCCCACAGCCTTAACTACATGGTTCTACATTTTTGCCCTACAAAATTTTGTAGCTTAATTATATTCCATATAGTGTGAGTCTCTAATCCATTCATTCCTATAAATATCATATTCTCTCCTTAATAAAATCACAACCTCCCTGAAGCCAGAAATTCTTCTTACAAAATAACTATGCTTCCTCTACAAGTATAGCAGTGTGCCAGGAAAGTAATATATTCTTCATAAAAGCATGTTGTCCTTAAAAGAAATAATCAAGCAAACTCCTTTATAGAATGTACTGATTTATAAACTATACAGTAACATCAAAGAAAACTGAAAACTACTTCCATAATTAATGGAAATTTAATAGGATGAATAACAAAATATTCCAATAGAAATCTGAGTCACTTTATCTGCTATCTAATTGACTTTTTAAAAGTCCATCATGAAAAAAACATTTAAAATACACATCTTCTGGTAAAGAAACTGTAAGTCACGCCTCTTTTTTAAACAAATTTTCTATAAGAACCACATATCACTTTTTAACATGAACATGAAATTGACAAAAATAGCTATTCCATTATTCCTCTAGCAATCAAATTACTTAGTTTATTAAGGTGACTTAGATTTTAATTTCTGAATTCTCAAAATTTCTGGAATCTGTATCACCAGATTCTTAAGATTCCGAAATTAAAAAACATGGTTTTGGATTACAAATCTACTATTTCCTGCTGTGTGATTCAAGAACATAGTAACGTAGTGCCTCAATTTTGTCACCTGGAAAATGAGAAAATAACAGCCTCGAAAGTCTACAGTAAAGATTAAACAGGTTAAAAGGTGCAAAGCCTCTACGCACGGCCCACACTTAATAAACACAAGCACATTTGTTTTTGTAGTTATGTTCAATTATTTTGAAGATAGGAGGAAAGATAACGTAAATTCTTTATATGTCTACAACAACCATCTTTTAAACCTCCATGCCTCAGAGAGTTCTCGAGAAAATAGGGCACAGAGCTATAGAAAGTCTTGTTTTACTGTATCAAGTAGACTCTACACCTTATATTACAACTTAGCAGTAATGAAGAGAAAATCTCTATGAACTTTATACAAATACTATAGTATCAGTGTAAGTTTCCTTAGACTAGTATACCAGGCTTCTCTGTCCATGGTATTCTCCGTGAATAAGAATATTCTCCAGGCAAGGACACTGGAGCAGGTAGCCATTTCCTTCTTCAAGGGATCTTTCTGGACCAAGGATTGAACCCAAGTCTCCTGCAATACAGGCAGATTCTTTACTGTCTGAGCCAGCAGGGAAGCCTACTATAGTTTCAATTATCTAATAGATTTAAAAACAAACTCTTACGCAGCACACACTGGCTGCCTATTTGGGCTTTAAAATGTTACAGGAATATTGTTATGCAACAAAGAGAATCAATCTTGTTCTAACGGCAAGCATCAGAATTTCTTTTAGGGAACTGCTCTGAGAAACTACTTGGAGTGACTTAAATCTTTAGAGATGAGCTAATATGAGATGACACAGTGGCAGAAAAATGTAAACTGTTCAGCATTAGAAACGAACAAGAATTTGGGAAGAGAGGAGACATTGCTGAGTTTACGACAGAACAGCGAAGTGATATTTTTAAGAAAAGAAGGATTCAGTATTGGGTTTTAAAGGTTTGTTTTGAGATTTTGCAACGTCTAACACCCTGACATTCACATTTACACACATCTCTGCAAACCTTCAGTAGAGCCAGGTCAGCTGGTGGAGAGTGTTCTTATCCGTGTGTTTCCTCTCCGTGTTTTCTAATGCAAATCAAAGAAAGAGGCAAGTTCCCCTTGATGTAGCTTGGGACAGGAACAACATATGAGGTGAGGAAGTGATCTGTTCACAGAAACAGTGCTTATTAAGAGGTGAGCATTTTTAAAACACAAATATTTCTCCTTGTCCATTAGAACTCTCCCATGGGGAATTTTCAGAAATGCTGGTCTGTGATCTGTACTCACAGTCTCTAGTTTCTGCACCCTCTCCCCAGTGCACCCCTATTCGCTCTTGAACACATCCATCAGGCCTCTGACCTAAAACCACTCCTGCCAAGGTCACTAGTTATTTTCACATGGTAGCCTCAGTGTGTGATCATTTCTCAGTCCTCATCTGTCTTCACTAGATGCCTGGAAACATCTCACATACCTGTTTCTTTAGGGTCTTAATCAGTTGCTTCCTCCCCATAGCCCTTCTCTAGCTCCAAATCTAACCTCTAAACATCAGGTCAGTCCTTCCTTGCTCCTATTCTCTTTCTACCTGCTCTCACAACCTTGGTGACCCCGTCCAGCCTCATAGTTTTATCCATCATAACACACTGGCAAATGTGTGTCTCTAGCTGGATTCCTCAACCGGTTTCCATATTCATAAATTCAACTGTCTACTTGAATTTCCTAGAAACATCAAGCTGCCACTTAAATGTTTAAAATCATCTTTCCACAATCCTTTCTCAGTAAATGACAATTCCATCCTTCCAGTTATAAGGCACAAAATCTTGGAATCACTCACAGTACCTCTCTTTCCCTCAGATCTCACACCTGGCTCATCCCTGTCTCTCCTTCCAAGATATGCCTAGAATTAGACCACATCTGACTATCTCACCCTTAAGATCCCAGTCCAAGCAACTATCAAACTGTGCCTGCATTTTCCATAGCCTCTTAACTGGTTTTCATGTCTCTGTCCTTTCTCCCTACAACAGGTCTTTCCATCTCAGCCATCATTAAGAGCTCTTGGTTGTGGGAGACTGTCACGCGCACTGCGGGACATTTAGCAGCACCGCTAGTCTCTACCCACTAAATGCCAGTAGTACACTCCAGCAGTCCCTCTTGAGTTCTGAGAAACAAAAATGTCTTCAGATGTTACCAAGTGCCTCTGAGGGACAGAATCACCCTCGGTGGAGGACCACTGCCCTACAGTGTATTCAACCTAGTGAATACACTTTTATAACAGAAACCAGATAATGTAACCAGTTCAGTACAGTTCAGTCGCTCAGTCGTGTCCAACTCTTTGCAACCCCATGAATCGCAGCACGCCAGGCCTCCCTGTCCATCACCAACTCCCGGAGTTCACTCAGACTCACGTCCATCGAGTCCGTGATGCCATCCAGCCATCTCATCCTCTGTCGTCCCCTTCTCCTCCTGCCCCCAATCCCTCCCAACATCAGAGTCTTTTCCAGTGAGTCAACTCCCTTCAGAATGGACTGGTTGGATCTCCTTGCAGTCCAAGGGACTCNACAGAATGCTTCCTGCTGCAAGCAGACAGTTACAGGCAACCCCCCAAAGTTATAAATTGAGCTCCTCTCCTGATTACCGGTCTGAAGAGGACAAAGATCCACATTTTATCTCCCTTGCTGAATGTGCAGCACAAGCACTGGTGAATTTTACATCAGGGTCAGGCTGGGACGTCCCCAGACTGCTTTACCTGGAGGAGAAGAACAGTGTCGCCCCATGCAAATAGGGTCAGCTCTTCCTTTCTGCCTTGGGTGCCTACCAGGGAGATTTCAGTACAATGGATCCTGACAGGGACGCTGATATTGAGGGGGGAATAAAGAAGGCAGAGCAAAACAAAACACAGATCTTATTTGAAATAAAAATTTGTTTAGAAATTTGAAAGAAAAGCTTAGAGATTCTAAGGTTACATGTTTCAAAAGATCTCAGAATTTTGCACCATCACTCATTAAAACTGTATGCTGTACCCATTGACAACAACATCAATTATTCTATTTTCTGAATCACTGATGGTAAGACCACTAAATCTACACAGCAGGCAGTTACTTCAGTGAAATAGGCTCATCTCCAGAGAGACAGAAGAACTTGTGGTTCAAATGTTAATACTTTTGATCAGGTAAGTACTTTATTTTTGTCAGTAAGTGATAACTCTTATGTAGATGTTGTTTAACAATGTTCCTGAGAAGGATAATGGATGGGGAAGAAGGGCTGAGGAACAACAAACTGTGACGATGTAATATTTCAAAACAGATTTTCTGAGAAGCAAAAATCATTTCAGCATTTCTAATGGATATAGGAGATATATATGTGATGGACAGGGAGCCCTGGTGTGCTGCAATTCATGGGGTCGCAAACAGTCAGACATGACTGAGTGACTGAACTGAACTGAACTGAGATATATATATATATATGTGTGTATATATATATGTATGGCACCCCACTCCAGTATTCTTGCCTGGAAAATCCCATGGACGGAGAAGCGTAGTAGGGTACAGTCCATGGGGTCGCAAAGAGTCAGACACGACTGAGAGACTTCACTCACTCACTCACTCACTCATATATATTACACCCTTTCTAACTTCCTGGAACATCATAGTTCACCCCCTGCAAAAGCAGCAGTTTCATTCAAGTTAGGACAACAAAATTCATTCATTTATTCATATAACAATTATTGAACTTACTCTATTTGTAAAAGAAAGACATGTGAATACAATCTCCAGCATTGCAATTTTCCTTGTCTCTTGCTTTTATTCTACTTCCTATAACTGCGGACTCAAAATATGACTGACTGAATAAAAATAATCTAAGGGATAACCAATAATTCAAGTCTGACATCTGAGAATTAGGAAACAGAAACCAATCAACGAGTGCCATCTTAGTGTAAAATATTGAATAGTTCTGGGAATCATCAAGACCTAGTGTGAAATCCCAACTCCTTTTCTATTGGCTGTCTGAGTGAACTGAGACTCCCAAGTCTCAATTCCCTTATGTGGAAAGTATTCTAACAGTACCTACCCTCAGAGCAGTTACAAGGATTAAATGAGATGTTGGCAAGCATCCTTCCATAGTACTTATTCAACAAATTAGCTATTTGGGTTACCTTTTGGAAGCTTAAAGTTCCATAATGCCTTTCTTAATTCCCATGAGAAACACTAAATTTTATTTTACCTCTTCAGAAGAAACTATTTTCTGTTCTCATCTTCTCTAAAAATAAAACCCTTGGAATGTTTCAGATACATGCATGAATAAGAAATTCCACTTTCAAGGAGTCCTTCCAACACAATAACCAAGAAAATTCTTACCTAGTTTTGGCAAGGAATAGGGCACGTTAAAGTAGTCTTCATAAAATTCTATTAATCTCTTTGCTATATGGAGTGCATAGTCCCCGGATCCTCTTCTGATAGCATCGGGTCTTGCATACAAGCGTACCTAATTTAAAATATATATAAAAGTTACTTTAGCCTTTTGATACTCAAATTTTATCTTCCCTGTATGTATGAATCTACACAAATCACTTCAAATACTACAAAAATTAAGCAGCATTCTTGTTCATATATCAAAGCACACTGGGACTGAAAGAACCAAACTTAAACAATTAAAGTAACCAAGTTGAGCAAGTCACAATTTCCCAGCTTTACAAGTTGACACAGAGAAGATTTATACACCTTGCATCAAAATAAATATTCAAAGTTATCACTTACATGTGCTTGCTAGAGATAGGAAGGTATGGTGGATTAGTATAATGGTTCCCTGACTATGCTGAAAGCAGGCAGGATGTGGTGACTCGGCAGGAGAGAAAATTCACGGTTTGTTAAAGATATACTGCAACAAGCTTTGGAAGTATTACCAGGCTGAACAAAAAACTAATTTATGCTTCTACTTTTTTTTTGGAACCAACTATCCAACTATCCTTATTCTCAATATGCAAAGCAGGAATAGGAAACTCTTCATGTACACAAATGATTGCCATTCTGGAAGGCTGTCTTGAGGAAGGCAACTGCTCCCAGGCTTCAAAACCAGCTGAAATAATTCATATTTCTAACACAATCCAGATACTTAATATTGATTTTCAAATCAAGCATTGTGTATTATCTAGTCCTTGGCCAAGGAGCCTGAGGCAAATAACATAAAACTGAACAAAACTAACAACTGTACAGAAAAGGTTAAAATGAGATTAGTTTTCTTAAAGCTTTCATAAAGCTATCCAGCATCTTTCTTTCCAAAGGCTAAATCTATTTTTCACAGATGTGGTCCCTAATCCTCATATCAATTCTATGAATAAGAAATATGTGCTTTGTGGAGCAGTGGAGAGCCCTGCAGCCCAGGAGTTGGGTTTTATTCCTGCTCTGCCACTAACTAAGCTGTGTGATATTGAACAAATTACTTAACCTCTTCCAGTCTCAAAAGCTCTCCTTTATAAAATGAAGGCATTGGCCACCAGCTGGTTGCTAAAGTACTTTTCAGTCCTAAAACACATTACTTCCAATCCCATTTTACAGATAAAAGATCTTTGCAAATCACTACAAACGTAAATAGATGAGTCTGTATGTGGAAATGGATATTTATATATAACAGGAAGACAAAAGAAAGCTGTACTCAATCATATAAAAATTGATTTTACAATTAACTCTTTATTATCCTTGCTTCAGGAAAGAGAACAGAGATGTGTGTAATCAAAAAGAGCAAAATGTCAAGAAAAATACATCCTGACTTTGTTAGAAAGATCTATACTTCAACAATATATTCACCAAATTCAATGACTACTATTTACTGAAACTGTGAAATGCCTTCTCACCTGACAAAATGAAATATCAAGTGTTGTCTGCAGTCTCCTGCAGTTTTGGTTGGCAGGAGGAAGAAACCACAAACTATCAGGAGACACCATCTGCAACAGCAGAGCCTAACACTCAGAGAGACAGTGGCCGTGACCTGCTACCCTTGACATCAACTGCTGATAAACATGAAAGGCCTTGAATCCCCAAAAGCAGATCCTAAGGAAAACATGAGTGTACAGGTGATTTATGAAGGAAGTGTTCTCAAGGGCAAACCTACAAGGGAGCAACGGAAGCAATATAAGAAAGCATACAAAGCCAAGCAAGGGTGCAATTTCAAGTGAAGTCCTGGCCTCGGCCTAACCCTACAGGGAGTCCTAGCTTGTAAATTGCACTGGCAAGTTTGTGCTGCCTTGAAGCAAGAGAGCTCCCATATTCCTGCTCCTCAGTCATTGGATACTGGTTACCAAGGGGAAAGCATTAAATTCCGGGAGTTTGCTTTTGGAGCATCTGGATGACATAGTTCCAGTGGCTCAAGGATAGTCCTTGGGAGAAGACTTCAGATGTGAGCTGTTAGAAGCAGAACAGTGAGAGCTGGGGGATAAGAACCCCAGACGGAAAGGAGGCCCGGCCTGTGCACGGACAGCACACGCCACAGGCGAGAATCAGTCATGCCTGCATTCATGCCCTCAATATTTATTTGGCACCTGTTTTGCACCAGGGCCTGGACTAAGCCTTTTTAACTCAGTGATGAAAAAGACAGGTTCTGTAATTAGAGATGGTTCAAAGCATTACTGAGAACAAAAAGCAATAAAGGTGGAATTCCCATTCTCAAAGACCTTCCTATTCATAGGTAAATTAGATTATAGTAACAGGTAAGGATACATGCCCAGTGAATGGTAAACTCTAAGTGCCAAGTGGATACTGAGGAGAATAGATAGTTTTCAGAAGGTTCAAGGTGAAGTAAATAGTAAATTCATATGCAAACTATAACCAGGACCACTGCAGAATAATGCAGCAAAAGGTCACTGATTTTACTCCTAAGAAACATCATTGATTTTAGTAGAAACATGGCCATTCCTATCAGTCAGCTCTACCAGTCAGTCAAGCTATCTATAGGCCCAGCCAAGAGATGCACAATTAAATCAATCTAGTTGTCAAGATTTGATGGAAATGATCCAGTTTATGTGAGAAGCATACCCATCTTTAGTACAGGGTCTTCATTTGTTCATTTAAACATTTATTGCATATCTGTTGTGTGCCAGGCATTGAACTACAGAGTAGAAATAGAACAATAAAAATTTCGGCCACAAAGTAAACAAAGCATTTACTCTTACTTGTCTTAAGAGGCTCACAATGTGGAGAACCAAACTAATCAATGGCAAAATACAATGTGAGAACTGTAACTGCATTTTGCCTTCCCTCCCATTACAACCTGACCTCCTATAATTTAATAGAACGAACACCCATTGCAAAGGACTGAGAGCTCCTGTCCAAGGTCAAACCATAGTCTATCCTTCCTGCCTTTTCAAAGACATTATTCTCAAAATTCTCCCCTTCATGTCCTGTATCACCAATTTAGGCTCCCATACTGGATCCTTTTCATCAGCAAATACTCTGTATCATTCGCTATGTTTAAGAAAAAATCTTTCTTGACTATAGTTCCTCCAGCTATGGTTTCCAGCAAGAGTCCTTGAAAGAGTTTTCTATATAGTTCGAATTAACATTAGAATTAACATAACTTTCAGTTCAGTTCAGTCGCTCAGTCGTGTCCAGCTCTTTGCGACCCCATAAATCATAGCACACCAGGCCTCCCTGTCCATCACCAACTCCCAGAGTTCACTCAGACTCACGTCCATCGAGTCCGTGATGCCATCCAGCCATCTCACCCTCTGTCGTCCCCTTCTCCTCCTGCCCCCAATCCCTCCCAGCATCAGAGTCTTCTCCAATGAGTCAACTATTCGCATGAGGTGCCCAAAGTACTGCAGCTTCAGCTTTAGCATCATTCCTTCCAAAGAAATCCCAAGGTTGGTCCCCTTCAGAATGGACTGGTTGGATCTCCTTGCAGTCCAAGGGACTCTCAAGAGTCTTCTCCAACACCACAGTTCAAAAGCATCAATTCTCTGGCGCTCAGCCTTCTTCACAGTCCAACTCTCACATCCACACATGACCACTGGAAAAACCATAGCCTTGACTAGACTTTACTTCTATATAGTTAGAATTAACATCTTTCCTTACTTTCCTTTTATATAGTTAGAATTCACATATGATTAGAACATTCTCAAAATGAAAAAGCAGCACTTAGCCTGAGATAATAGGTATCTCCTGGACTCTGGGGAGGTTCCTCTGGAGAAGGGAATGGCAACCCACTCCAGTATTCTTGCCTGGAAAATCCCATGGACAGAGGAGCCTGGCAGGCTCACATGAGTTGGCTCACAAGAGTGGGCTCACAAGAGTCGGACACAACTGAGTGACTAAGTCACAGTCAGGGTGGTTGCCCATTTATACTCCCTGTTTCTAGTCTCTGTTGCATTCGCCACCACAAGGCTTTTATTCCCACTGCTCCACCAAACCTGCTCTCATCAACGTCACTCCTGGCCCCAGGATGCCAAATCCACCAGCTTCCAGTCTTCGACATGCTTAGCTTAGCAGCAGCATTTGACACAGTGGATCCTCTCCCCTCTTTCAAAGGCTTCCTTCACTTAACTTCAATCTTACTTTCCTTCCATCTGACTGATCACTCCTTCTCAGTCTCTCAGCTGATTCATCTTCATCCTCTCCCTCATTCTTCTCACTTCTTAATATTAGAACATCTCAGATTTCAAACCACAGACCTCATTTCTCTGCCTACAGTTAGTCCCTTGGAGATAGCAGTAAGTCTCATGGTTATAAATACTATATAGATGCTGAAGACCTACCCCATATTTCCAGACTTCCAACTGCCTACTGGACATTTCCATTTGGATACTAAACAAGCATCTCAAACTTAACATGTCTAAAATCCAAACTCCCAATTGTTCTCTCTCTCTCTCTCTCTCATACACATAGATGTGCACACACACACACAGACACACAGACACCTATCCCTCCAGAAGTATTTCCATCCAGCTGCCCAAGTTCAATACCTCAAAACCATCCTTGTTTGCCCTCTTTCACACTCAACAATGACTCAAGAGAGACAAAATTAGAAAAGTGAAGAGAGGCATACTGATAAGTAAAGAAAAACTTCAAATTAAAGAAGTACTTTTAAATCAAATTGTAGATGATGAATTTACTGCTACAGGCATAGGCAGAGTCAAGGATTTTAAGCTACAGAATGACATAATCAGAATTAAGTTTTCAGCTGCAGTCCCGGCGGCTGCAGAGAAGGAGGGAGGGAAGCACAAAGCTGACTGCACACTGCGAGAGACCAAACCCTGAGCCTCTGGAGTGGGAGCACTGACTCCAACACCCTAGACTACCAGAGAACTAATCCTAGGGAGTATCAGATAGAGAGAACTCACACAAAGGAAGCCACCTGAATACAAGACCTGGCATAACTCAACCACTAGTAGCACCCTCTGCAGGGTGCCTCATCTAAACAACAAACAAAACAAAAATACAAACCCAATCATCAGCAGACAGGAGTACCACCTCACTCAGCCTTGCCCATCAGAGGAAAAACAAACAAACAAAACTCAGCACAAATCTCACCCTACAAGAAGCCCGCACAAACCACTGGATCAACCTTAGGAGAGCAGAAACCAAAAGAAAGAAAGAATTCAACCTTCTTCAAGGAAAGAATTCAACTTTCCTTGAAGCCTGGGGAAAGGAGACCTCAAACACAATAACTTAAATAAAATAAAATAAAAAGGCAGAGAAATACCGTACAAATGAAGGAATAAGCTAGAAACAGAGAAGTCCAAGCAAATGATGAGAAAATAGGAAAATTACCTGAAAAAGGATTCAGAAAAATGATAGTAAAGATGATCAAAAACGCTGAAAACAAAATGGAGAAAATGCAAGAATCAATTCACAAAAACCTAGAATAATTAAAGAATAAGCATACAGAGACAAACAGCACAATTGCTGAAATTAAAAATACTCTAGACAGAATCAATAGCAGAATATCTGAAGCAGAAGACTGAATCAGTGAACTGGAAGTTAAAATGGTGGAAATAACTTCTGAAGAGCAGAATAAAGTAAAAAGAATGTATACTATCACATAAGAAACGAATCGCCAGTCCATGTCTGATGCAGGATGTAGGATGCTTGGGGCTGGTGCATGGGGAGGACCTAGAGAGATGTTATGGGGTGGGAGGTGGGAGGGGATTCATGTTTGGGAGCGCATGTACACTC
>SJYQ01004923.1:497241-518431 GCA_006410935.1 Redunca redunca
CTCCCAAAAAACAAAATCTCAGGACCAGATGGCTTCACAGGAGAATGCTATCAAACAATTAGAGAAGAGATAATACCTATCCTTCTAAAACTCTTTCTAAAATTTTACAGGAAGAAACACTTCCAAACTCATTCTACAAGGCCACCATCACCCTGATATGAAAACCAGACAAATTCAACACAAAAAAAGAAAACTACAGACCAATATACCTGATGAACATAGATGCAAAAATCCTCAACAAAATTTTAGCAAATAGAATTCAGAAACACATCAGAGAGCTCATACACCATGATCAAGCTGAGTTTATTCCCGGGATGCAAGGATTCTTCTATATACAGAAATCAATCAATGTGATATACCACATTAACAAATTGAAAGATAAAAACCATATGATCATCTCAATAGATGCAGAAAAAGCCTTTGACAAAATTTAGCACCTACTTATGATTAAAACTCATCAAAAAACGGGCATAGACAGAACTACCTCAACATAGTAAAGTCCATATATGATAAGCCTACAGTAAACATTATTCTCAATGGTGAAAAACTGAAAGCATTCCCCGTAAGATTAGGAACAAGACAAAGGTGTCTGCTTTTGCCACTAGTATTCAACATAGTCCTGGAAGTCCTAACTATAGCAATCAGAGAAGAAAAAGTAATAAAAAGAATCCAGATTGGAAAAGAAGTAAAGCTCCCACTGTTTGCAGATGACATGATACTGTACGTAGAAAACCCTAAAGATAGTATCGGAAAATTACTAGAGCTAATCAGTGAATTTAGCAAAGTTGCAAGATACAAAATCACTTGCATTTCTATATACTAACAATGAAAAATCAGAAAGAGCAATTAAGGAATCTATCACACTCACCATTGCAACAAAAAGAATTAAATATCTAGAAATAAACTTACCTAAGGAGACAAAAGAACTGTACACAGAAAATTATAAGACAGTAATGGAGAGATAGACAGATGGAGAGATATTCTGTGTCCCTGGGTAGGAAGAATCAATATTGTGAAAATGACTATACTACCAAATGCAGTCTACAGATTTAATGCAATTTATATCAAATTACCAATGGCATTTTTCACAGAACTAGAACAAAAAATTTTATAATTCATATGGAAACACAAAAGACCCCAAATAGCCAAAGCAGTCTTGAGAAAGAATAGAGCTGGAGGAATCAAGCTTCCTGACAAGACAGTATGATACTGGCACAAAAAAAGAAATATCAACCAATGGAACAAAAAGTCTAGAAATAAAGCCATTTACCTATGGGTACCTTATTTTTGAGAAAGGAGGCAAGAATATACAATGGGGCAAAGACAGCCTCTTCAATAAATGGTTCTGGGAAAACTGGACAGCTATATGTAAAAGAATGAAATTAGAACACTTCCTAACACCATACACAAAGATAAACTCAAAATGGATTAAAGACCTAAATGTATGACCAGAAACTATAAATCTCTTAGAGGAAAACATAGGCAGAACACTCGATGATGTAATTCAAAGGAAGATCCTCTATGACCCACTTCCTAGAGTAGTGGAAATAAAAACAAAAGTAAGCAAGTGGGGCTTGATTAAACTTAAAAGCTTTTGCACAGCAAAGGAAACTATAAGAAAGGTGAAACGACAACCCTCAGAATGAGAGAAAACAATAGCAAATGAAACAACTGACAAAGGATTACTTTCCAAAATATACAAGCAGCTCATACAACTCAACACCAGAAAAACAAACAACCCACTCAAAAAGTGGGAAAAAGACCTAAACAGACATTTCTCCAAAGAAGACACACAGATGGCTAACAAACACGTGAAAAGATGCTCAGCATCGCTCATTATTAGAGAAATGCAAATCAAAACTACAGTGAGACATCACCTCACACTGGTCAGAATGGCCATCATCAAAAAGTCTACAAACAATAAAGGCTGGAAAGGGTGTGGAGAAAAGGGAACACTCTTGCACTGTTGGTGGGAAAGTAAACTGATACAGCCACCATGGAAGACAGTACAGAAATTCCTTTAAAAAGTAGGTATAAAACCACCATATGACCCAGCAATCCCACTCCTAGGCATATACCCTGAGGAAACCAAAACTGAAAGAGACACATGCACCCACTGTTCACTGAAGCACTATTTACAATAGCTAGAGCATGGAAGGAACCTAGACGTCCATCGAGAGATGAATGGATAACGAAGTTGTGATATATATACACAATGGAATATTACTCAGCCATAAAAAGGAGTGCATTTGAGTCAGTTCTAATGAGGTGGTTGAACCTAGAACCTATTATACAGAGTGAAGTGAGTCAGAAAGAGAAAGATAAATACCATATTCTAACACATATATATGGAATCTAGAAAAATAGTACTGATGAATTTATTTACTGGGCAGCAATGGAGAAACAGACATAAAGAATACACTTATGGACACGGGGAGAGGGGAGGAGAGGGTGAGATGTTTGAAAGAGTAACGTGGAAACTTACATTAACATATGTAAAACAGATAGCCAATGGGAAATTGCTCTATGGCTCAGGAAACTCACACAGGGGCTCTGGATCAACCTAGAGGGGTGGGATGGGGCGGGAGAAGGGAGAGAGGTTCAAAAGGAGGGGATATATGTATACCTACAGCTGATTCATGTTGAGGTTTGACAGAAAACAGCAAAATTCTATAAAGCAATTATCCTTCAATAAAAAATAAATTAATAACAAAAAAGAATTATGTTTTCCTCGATGACAATAGCTACAGTGTAGATGATAGATTGGGAGGGACTAGGAACAAACAAAGGAAATGAGTTAGACTATTGCAATGAAAAAATGACAGTGGTTTGGACTGTAGAGATGGCACGTAGGGATGGAGAGAAATGGTCTGATTCATTCACTTGGTCCTAACAGGAATGGCTACCCACTCCAATATTCTTTTCTTTATTTTTTACAACATAAATGTATTTAATTGGAGGCTAATTACTTTACAGTATTGTAGTGGTTTTTGCTATACATTGACATCAATCAGCGACGGGTGTACTTGTATTCCCCATCATGAACCGCCCCACCCACTTCCCTCCCCATCCCATCCCTCAGGGTCATCCCTGTGCACCAGCCCCGAGCACGCTGTCTCATGCATTGAACCTGGACTGGAATATTCTTGCTTGGAAGATTCCATGGACAGAAGAGCCTGGCGGGCTACAGTCCATGGAGTCACAAAGAATCAGACACGACTGAGCAACTAACACTTTCACTTTTTCATTTTAAATATTTTATTGCACATGTCCTTTAGTTATCAAATAAAACTAACTATACTCACATTCTTACTCGTGAACAATCATTTACCTTATTTGTACCTGTCTCACTCAGTGCCCAGTTGTAACAAGTGAGATCAGTTGAAGGACAGGGGAAAGTCCAAAATATTTCACAAACTGGATAATTCCTGTGTGGTTCATCAAGAGTTGGCTGTGCAATAATTCATTTCATACTGTGAAAAAAACAACCAGCTTTTCTTTTCTTTTAGAGTAAACTAGGTTCTACTTAATCGTAACACAGAAACTAAATCTTCATAAACATAATTATCATTCAAAAGCAATAAAGTATAATTTTATTACACCTGCTCATTTGCTTTTCTGACATTCCACGATAAGAGCCCAGCTCTGAACATGTAAATTGCTAACCAAGCTTTATCTCTCCCTCTGCATAGCTTCTTCCTCAAACCAATATAAACCAAACTGCCCATTAAGTCTGGTGGAAAGGACATTACACTAAGAACTGGCAAACAGGGATATGAGACTCAGCTTTCTCACCAACTACTGTCAGCTTGTGAAAGTCTGCTAACTTCTGTGGGTCTCAGTTCAGAGTTCCTTCCAGGGATAAGAGTTTATCATTATCTATATAGCATATTAACCCTGAGCGACTGGTATATCATACTGATTTGTCTAAATTATTCTCCTCCACTCACTTTGGAGAAGGAGATGGCAACCCATCCAGTATTCCTGCCTAGAGAACCCTGTGGACAGAGGAGCCTGATGGGCTGCTGTCCATAGGGTCACACAGAGTCGGACACGACTGAAGACTTAGCATGCATGCATGCTTTGGAGAAGGAGATGGCAACCCACTCCAGTGTTCTTGCCTAGAGAATCCTGTGGACAGAGAAGCCTGATGGGCTGCTGTCCATAGGGTCACACAGAGTTGGACACGACTGAAGACTTAGCATGCATGCATGCTTTGGAGAAGGAGACGGCAACCCACTCCAGTGTTCTTGCCTAGAGAATCCTGTGGACAGAGGAGCCTGATGGGCTGCTGTCCATAGGGTCACACAGAGTTGGACACGACTGAAGACTTAGCATGTATGCATGCTTTGGAGAAGGAGACGGCAACCCACTCCAGTGTTCTTGCCTGGAGAATCCCAGGGACAGAGGAGCCTGGTGGGCTGCCGTCTATGGGGTCACACAGAGTCGGACACGACTGAAATGATGCAGCAGCAGCAGCAGTCACTACTTATTTTGAGAAGAAAATAATGAAAAGGTTTTGTTTTTAACTCTCATACAGTTTAACTCCTTGACATTTTCACGTACCATGAAAATACATACCAACTACTCAACTGTCATTCTCCATTCTTCACTCTTGGGGAAAAAAAAAAAGTTCTCTTTTTTTTTCTGAACTGTCCATGAACTTGGACAGATGTAACTATGGTAGCCAGCCAATATGAAATAGGAGAAGCTTGCTTTGGAAAAAAAAATGATCTTATGGTTCCACCATTGTAGCAATGAGCTAAGGTTTAGGAGCTGTATAATTTTGATCCCATAGAAAACTTAAATGCCCAAAATGGGTATTCCTAGGGGGCTTCCATTTAACCCAGTGGCCTTTACTCTATATTTTTATGGACCCTTTATATTTAAAGTATGTTTATTTCATCTTTTTATAGGGTTTTACGTATAGTTGATCCTTGAATAATGGGTTTGAACCACACAGCTCCACCTATATTCAAATTTTCTTTTATAAATACAATGGAAAAATTTTTAGAGATTTGCAACAATTTGAAAAAAATATGAACTGCATAGTCCAAAAATATTAAAAAACTTATAAAAATAGGCATGTCATGAGTCCATAAATTATATGTAGATATGCATATAATACACAAAATATATGTTAATTGACTGTTGTCTGTAATGCTTCCGGGTCAATAACATGATCTTAGTAGTTAAGTTTTGGAGAGTCAAAAGTTACACATAGATTCTTGACTGAACAAGGGGTTGACACCCCTAACCTAATTGTTCAAGGACCAACTGTGTTTTAATCACAGAAGCGGGTAAAATACTAAAGGCAGATATCAGCAATCCCATCAGTCATCTTACATTCTCACAATAACAGGGATGGCAATTAAGCTTCCACTTGTTCTAACAACTGAGAGTGGCTTCTTGGAGGAAGCCTGAGGCCACCCCTGCACTCGCCAGGAGAAGGGGCCCTGACCGTGTGACACACCGTCTGTGCTGGCAGAGGTAGCAGAGGCGGCACTGATGGCAGATACCTGCCATTATTAGGGCAGAACATTCTTTGGAAAGAAGTCATAATGGAAGGAAGCTTTAGACAGGCTCAGATCCGCTTTGTCTCTGAGAGCTGTGCAGCGCAGAATGAGAACGTCCAAGACTACGTGACAGTCAGCTGGCTACTGTTTCATGAGCGCCCATTAACGGCCACGCACGGAGCACCCACAGGTAAGCAAAAGAGACGTGGTCTCTTCTTTCAAGAAGCTTGCAGTGCAGTGGAAAGATACAGCAAGTAAGTGTGATCACTGAGAAAATCAGTGTGGACCTAATTCACAAGGGCTGTTGGCATCACAATAGTGACTCAGCGGAACAAGGATGGAGCACCAAAGAAGCAAAGAGAAGCAAACACCTATCCAAGTTCTTACATATCACATGCTACCTAATCAAAAAATGGGCCAGAGAAATAAACAGACATTTCTCCAAAGAAGATGTACAGATGGCTAACAAACACATGAAAAGATGCTCAACGTCACTCATTATCAGAGAAACGCAAATCAAAACCACAATGAGGGNGGGCCAGAGAAATAAATAGACATTTCTCCAAAGAAGACGTACAGATGGCTAACAAACACATGAAAAGATGCTCAACGTCACTCATTATCAGAGAAACGCAAATCAAAACCACAATGAGGGACCATTTCACGCCAGTCAGAATGGCTGTGATCCAAAAGTCTACAAGCAATAAATGCTGGAGAGGGTGAGGAGAAAAGGGAACCCTCTTATACTTTTGGTGGAAATGCAAACTAGTACAGCCACTATGGAGAACAGTGTGGAACTGGAACTTAAAAAACTGGAACTAGAACTGCCTTATGACCCAGCAATCCCACTGCTGGACATACACACCGAGGAAACCAGAATTGAAAGAGACACGTGTACCCCAATGTTCATCACAGCACTGCTTATAATAGCCAGGACATGGAAACAACTGAGATGTCCATCAGCAGATGAATGGATAAGAAAGCTATGGTATATATACACAATGGAGTATTACACAGCCATTAAAAAGAATACATTTGAATCAGTTCTAATGAGGTGGGTGAAACTGGAGCCGATTATACAGAGTGAAGTGAGCCAGAAATAAAAACACCAATACAATATACTAACGCATATATATGGAATTTAGAAAGATGGTAATGATAACCCTGTATGCATGACAACAAAAGAGACACAGACGTATAGAACAGTCTTTTGGACTCTGTGGGAGAGGGAGACGGTGGGATGATTTGGGAGAATGGCATTGAAACATGTATAATATCATATAAGAAATGAATCATCAGTCTAGGTTTGATGCAGGATACAGGATGCTTGGGGCTGGTGCACTGGGATGACCCAGAGGGATGGTATGGGGAGGGAGGTGGGAGGGGGGTTCAGGACTGGGAACACATGTACACCCATGGCAGATTCATGTTGATATATGGCAAAACCAATACAATATTGTAAAGTTAAAAAAAAAAGAAAAGAAAAAATAAATAAAAAATCAAAAAAGAAAAAGAGTACAATGAAAGACTGTGATTCCATTTATATAAATTCAAGACAGTATAAGGAAATAAAAGATTTCAAATGAAAAGTAAAAACACTTATACAATTGTAATATAAGGCAAATAAGTAAATACATGCAGTTGTCAGACACATTACAAAAATTTTCCCTAAATAATTTTAGAGACTTTCTTCTAATAATTTAAGATACTTCATAGGTTTTCCTATTTGTCTTTACAAAACACCTGTAGAATCAGTATGGAGTTCATCAGTAAATTCTAATATTATAGATGAAGAATCTGAAGTTCTCTATAGGTTTTCTATAGACCCTGAGTCATTTTAAAGGACAGTGAAGCTAAATCTCTCTAGTGCCTTTCTTCTACACTGTTTTAATTATTTGTTGTATTAAAAATGAATTACGGTAGTTTCTATATAATTATGTGAAACAGTGTGTTTTCCATACAGCAAAGGTAAAAAAGAAAAAAAAAAAATTTACAACAGTAGCACACCTGTTAAACAAAGACTTGAACAGCGTTTTCTCTGATTTGACATTTGCAGTTTGGTATGTTAAGTGGAATAAACCTTCTGGCTAGCCAGAGATATTCTCTGAGAAAATTTCACACTGCAAGAGTACATTAAGAACTTTGGATGACAGAAATTCTTTCATGGTGTTAAAATTTCACTCTAACAATCATAAATTTACTTTTTCTTTCACCTAACTGAAAAAACCAGTCCCTTTCTTCAATAACTACAAAACAATGACGTGCTATCACTAAACTCACCACCATTAAAGCTGAATTAATTCTCATATGTGAATATAATTTGATTTGGGGTTCTTCATATAAATCAATAAAATAGAACAAGCCAAGCAGGAGGGAGCAGGTGCTTTTGGCACTGAGTAGAAGACAAATACACTTGTACAAAGTAGGAAGGATGTAAACGAGAAGCTGAAAGCCCCGCAGAATTAGTCTTATTTGAAATTTGGAAGATGCCTTTTTTTTAGTAAAGAAAAAGGAAAATAAATACACACAGAACTCTGGCAGAAAGAAGGAACCAGAACCCAGATGCATGGGCCAAAGAGGAGAAAGAGGAGGCTGCAAGGGGGCTGGCGCAGGAGTTGGCCTGGCTGGCGCAGGTGGTGCCAGTCCGGGAGGCAGAGCCCGCAGAGGGGCTTGGCAGCTCGAGTGAAGAGCCCGGTGTGCTGTTTTCAGTAACAGAGCCACCTCGGAGCCTTCAGCACAGGAACATGATTGAAAACGACACCAGGAGATTATTTAGGCAACAGAACGTAAGACATATTGAGACGGGGTGGCTAGTGAGCAGAAAAGCCTAATAATACAAGTGAAAACTTAGTTCTCCAGTTTTTACAGGGAGAACAGCCAGTAATAGCCAGTCTTCTATCACTGCAGTCGAAAAACTCATTTGGAGAAGGAGAATTTAGAATGGGGAATGGATGGGGAGTGAGATCCCAGTCCTAAGAATGAGGGGCTTCCCTGGTGGCTCAGTGGTAAAGAACCCGCCTGCCAATGCAGGAGACCCAGGTTCGATCCTTGGATCGGGAAGATCCTCAAGGAGGAAATGGCAACAGGAGGAAATTTGCAGTATTCTTGCCTGGAAATCCCATGAACAGAGTAGCCCGATGGGCTACGGTCCCTGAGGTCGCAAAAGAGTCAGACACGACCTAACCCTGCCTAAACAACAGCAACACTAAGCGCGAGGCGTGCAGTGATGATAAAACCACGGCAGCCTCCGCACGTGCCGTCCTAACACACGCGCCCTCCTAACACACGCACCCTGTAGACACCAGCTCAGCGCTCCTCCAGCGGTCTTACCCGGAACTCCTTGCCTCGGACCCACCTGAGACCTCTTCTGAGGACAGTGGCTTACATCTTTAATGAGATCTACATTTCACCTTATATCAAATGCTGTCATAAGGTGAACCCAGCGTAATGTCACTGGTAAAGTTGCTCTTTCCACCTGTCCCTGCCTGTAGTTTCTCCCTTCCCCTCTCATAGAATTTTACTAAGGATCCGTGAAAAAGCACTTCTGAGAATCTTGAGACAGACTGGCTACATACTATGGGGTTTCTTCCGGACGGACTTGGTAGCCTTAATTCTATGGATTCATAGGTTCTCTGCATTTAAAGCATTTTTCTTTCATCTTTCTATAAGACTGAAATTCTTTAAGCCTTGGGTCCATCTCTTCAATTTCTCTTTTTACTCCTTAATGTGTCTAATAGAGTCCCTTTCACCCGAGAGGAACTGACAAGGTGTTGCTGATGCCCATAAAATGGCAATAAACTTTGAAGGTCCTTGTCTGCTCAAGTACTAAAATGCTATTATCATAGATTGATTGCATCTTCCAACTGCATTTTGCTTCAGGCAAGGAAATTAGTATTGTGGCCACCTGAACAGTCTCTTCTTGTAAATCTCTTCACATTTGCTTTCTAAGCATACTATTTACTAGCGCACTATGGAGCCTACAAGTTCAACATGCTGACTTCAAGGAAAGGGCAGGGCTTTGCCATACTCACGCTGCCAGTACCACATCTTTCTAATATTTATGTGGTGGGCTGAATAATGGCCCCTCGTGGGTGTCATGGCCTAATCCTTAGAACCTACGAACGTTACCAAAAGGGACATTGTGTGTGATTAAGAATGTTGACACAAGGAGACTATCCTGGATAGTTCTGCTAGTACCTAAACATTATCGCAACTCTCCGGAGGCAGAAGGAGTTCTGACTACAGAAAAGGAGATTGCTCAGTCGTGTCTGACTCTTTACGATCCCGTGGACTGTAGCCCGCCAGTCCTCTGTCTACGGGATTCTCTAGGCAGGAATGCTGGCGTGGGTAGCCATTCCCTTCTCCAGGGGATCTTCCCTGCCCAGGGATCGACGTCAGGTCTCCTGCATAGCAGGTGGATTCTTTACCATCTGAGCCACCAGCGAAGCTCGAGGTGACAGAAGCAGAGCGAAATCTGAAGATGCCAAGAAAGAGAAAGAGGTCATAAATCACCAAATGTAAGTCCTGCCGCTCTAGAAGCCAGAAAGGCAAGGGCTAGCTCACCCTCTAGAGCCTCCAGAGGGAGCCAGCTTTGCAACACTGGATCTTAACCCCGTACAACTCAGTGTAGAGACTTCCCTGGTGGGTCCCTGGCCGAGTCCACTCGCCAATGCAGGGGACACAGGTTCCACTCCTGGCCCTGGCGGATCCCACATGCTGTGGGCAAGTGGGCCCATGTGCCACAGCCACGGAGCCCGCAATTACGGGAGACGCCACCACAGCGAGGAGCCTGAGCAGCGCAGCTGGAGCAGCGCCTGCTCTCTGCAACTCAGAACACACGTGCCCGGCAACGAAGACCCGCGCAGCCAATCAAGAAAATCTGCAGGAGAAAAAAGGAAGACGTGAAGGAGAATGGCTGCTAACTCAGCCCCTCCTTACTGTCTTGCTTTTAAGAAAATAAAGAAAACTCAGTTTAGATTTCTAACCTCTGGAAGAGTAAGAGAATAAACTTGTGTGGTATTAAATCCCAAAGTTTCTGGCAATTTGTTACATCAGTAATAAAAAATTAAAATAACATGTTTTTTTAATTTTCATTCCAGTTAATACATTGTTTTGATTTTCACCTTCATGTTAGCATACTTTATATTTCTCTGTGTGTCACTCTTTCTACTATAGATATAATTATTTAAGCTTTCAGTCTGCTAATATTGGCACACCTATTTTACTTACATATATTATTACCAAGCACACAACATATTATTGTGTATAAGTGGTACACAAGCACAAAAGTGAAATGACTGAGTAAAAGTGAGAATGATCCAATTTTCCAAGTGTTGTCTCATGATGTTTTATAGCAGAATCACCTGGAGTAATTGTCTAAAATTCAGATTCCTGGGTCTAAGTGCTGCAAAAATTCTGAATCATCTCTCTCCGTAGAGCCCTAATCTTCATTTGAACATGGTAACCAATTGAATTATATATATCTCACTAAAGCTGAGGAACTTCTGGCCTAGAGTCACCTAAGAAATTTTTGCTCGTTCAGTTCCACATCAGGCAAGCCTCAAGACTGGAAAGAAATATTTAACAAAAGCCCAACACATAGGAAAACATATAAATCCTTATTTCTTAAATCTCTTTCAACATCAGAATCTTCAAAGAAGACACATTCAACGTGACTCATTATTTTTAACTTGAAAAACTAATCTTTCTTTCCCCTGCACAAAAAAATGATAAACAATTGATGAGTCAGATCTAGTGTTTGAAGACCAGTAAGAGTTGTTTAATACTGTCACAGCACATAGACAAAACAGTAGCATTTATTCCCTCTCTGTGACAGAGTAGTAAACTGAATTGCATTTTTTTAAGTGAGAAAGAATAAATGTAGAGAATTTCCCTATTAAGCTATCCGTTTTATACCTGGTCAAACTTCTTCAACAAGATTGACAGCCAAGAACATCTATTTGTAAATACAAGAGCTCAGGGCTCAGTTGGATTCAATTTCAATTTGGTTTGGCCCATCTGTCCTTTTATTCCCTGATTTCCAGCAGCCCATTGACCTTACTTTTATCTATGCCACCTTCCCCTCCAACTCAGCACCATCCAGGGCAAACACAGCATCCCTCCTGGACCAGTCCTCTTTTCTGGATCTTTCAATGAGGCAGCCAGTCTTCCACACCTGGGGATCAGAACTCAGAATGCCTTTGTCCATTCACTCATTTAATAAATATTTATTGACAGTCCACTCTGTGCCAGGCATTCTTCTAGAAAGTAAACCAAACAGATTGAAATCCCTACCATGGAAAGTTTATGTTCTGGCAGGAAAGACGGATAAATAGAAACAACACAAATAAATGCTACAAACAATACAAATATACTGATACAATATAAACAGTAAAAATACAAATAGATACAAATAATATATACCATGTTAAATAGTAATGTATTCAACATTAAAATAAATAAAAAAGAGTTAGAAAATGTCAAAGACCAGGAAAGCCTCAGTGAGAAGTTGGTGTTTGAATATAAATATAAAATAAGTAAGGATATGAGCAATGTGGGCATAGGTTCCAGGAAGAGCTACTTATCAAAGTCCTAAAAACTTCATTCCTGTCCTCAAGTCTCTCCATTCAAACTTTAAAATAAATAAATAAATTACAAAATATTCCAAAAATATAGAAAAGTATAATATGAAAGTACATTATTTTTTTACCCTAACAGATTTTAAAGAATGTTATATTTTTTCTCCATTTGCTTCAGATATTTTTTAACCATGTAAAATGTTTAAATTCCTCTGAGGCAATATACCTCTTCTTACCATGTCCCTGTCTCCCACTCTAGAATTACCCATGGCTATAAAGTACAGACTTCAGTAGATGTTCAATTCATGTTATAATTGTCTTTCATTTTAATGGACATTATCAATTTCTCTTCAAAGGAGCTGTACCAATTTACGTCCCACCAGCAATGTATGAGAGCCCCTGTTTCCCCATATCCTCATGAATTTTGAAATGTTTGTTCATCGGTGCTTATAAAATGATATCGCTAGTTATAATTTGCATCGTCTTACTATTGGGGATGTTCAGCACCATATCACATGTATATTGGCTTATAGTGTCCTCTTCTACACACTGCCCTGTGTTCCTTTGCCTGTCTTCCACTGATTCACTTATCTTTTTTCTCATGATTTGTAGTAGTCCTTGGTATATTCTAGACAGTAGTAATTTGCCTGTGTATTACTTACAGAAAATTTCTCTGCATCTGTGCTCTGTGTGTGTGTGTGTTAGCTGCTCAGTCATATCCGACTCTTTGAGACTCTATGGACTGTAGCCATCAGGATCCTCTAGCCACTAGGATCCTTTGCTCATGGAATTCCTAGGCAAGAATACTGGAGTGGGTAGCCATTCCCTTCTCCAGAGGGTCTTCCTGACCCAGGGATCAAACCCAGGTCACCTGCACTGCAGGCAGATTCTTTACCATCTGAGCCACCAACCTGTGCTAGTCTTAAACAGTATGGTGATTTAGTTGCTAAGTCGAATTTAACTCTTGTGGGATGGGGAAGTGACAACCTACTTGGATGTGTTGGTAAGCTTTTACCCCCATGGCTGGTAGCCCACCAGGCTTCTCTGTCTATGGGATTCTTCAGGCAAGAATACTGGAGTGGGTTGCCATTTCCTTCTCCAGGGGAATCTTCCCGACCCAGGGATCAAACCCGGGTGTCCTGCATTGCAGGCAGATTCTTTACCAACTGAGCTACAAGGGAAGCCACCTTGAACATTATGTCCCTGATCAAATAGAATTTTTCACTTTGAACGCAGTCAAATAGCAAATGTTCCCTTTAAGAGATTGTGCTTTCTGGGTCTCTTTAAAGAAATCTTTCATTGCCCTCAAGGTCAAAAAGATATTTTTTTCCTATATATTCTTCTAAAATTTTTAAACTTTTGCTTTTCGAAATCAGAGCTTTAACCCACACAGAATGTATTTATGTGAATAATGGGAGAGAACAACCTCATTTTGTTTTTTTTGTTTTTTCTGTGTGGACGATCAACTGTCTCAGTACAGTTTGTTGAAGTCTTGCCTTCCCCACTGATTTATAATGCTCCTCTCCATATACCAAGTTCTCATACAAACTGAGATCTCCATTTTTTTCTATAGGTCAGTATGTCTATCATTGTACCAACAGCACATTCTAGAACCACTAAAACTAAATAATGAATTGTAAGGTCTAATAAGACCAGTCCTTTTCCTTAATTTCTTTCAAGGCTTCCTTACTATTCTATATGAATTTTAGGAAGATTTTACACATTTATACAAAATATCCTCTTCAGGATTTTGATAAAATTGCACTAGATTTGCATGTTAAATTTATTCCTTCAAATGTTAGATCTTAACACCCATGCCCATGGACTACATCCTGATTCTTTCAATTTCCTTCATATAAACCTTGCATCGTATCTTTGTTAGATTTACTTCTAGATACCTCGGGGTTTGTTGTTACTGTGAATTGGATTTGAAAAATCATATTTCTAATCTATTACTTCTGATATTAGTCATATATTGATTTTAGTAAAGTACTTTGAGACTAAGCAACTGAAATAATTTTAAGTTTTTCTGTGTTGATTAGTCTCAGTCAAGATTCATAGAACAATGCCAGCTTTATTAAAAAAAAATAAAAGCACTGAAAGAAGGCATCCTTATCTTATTTTTTACTTTATTTAGAATGCTTCTATTGTTTCACCACCAACTATAATTCTTGCTGCCAGATAAGGAAATTCCCTTGTATTCACTGTCTGCCAAGCATTATGTCATGAATAGTGGTGGATTTTTCTAATGCTTTCCTCACATCTTTCAGATGATTTTTTCTTTTTTCCTGTGTTCTGTTAGCACAGTGAATCATAATAATAAATTCTCTAGTGTTAACTGTGCTTTACTGGGGCAGGGATGGGGAAGTGGTAACCCACATAGATGTGTTGGTAAGCTTTCTGTTTAAGGTAAGATTTAACTTTTCCCAGTGTTTTAACTAGAACATGCCTATGCGGGCATGCCAAGTTGCTTCAGTTGTCTCCAACTCTTTGCAGCCCCGTGGACTGTAGCCCGCCAGGCCCCTCCGTCCATGGGATTCTCCAGGCAAGAATGCTGGACTGGGTCGCCATGCCCTCCTCCAGGGGATCTTCCCGACCCAGAGACTGAAACCTCATCTCTTAGGTCTCCCGCGGTGGCAGGTGGTTCTTCACTGCTTGCGCCGCCTGGGAAGCTCCTAAAGAGCTGTGTGAGCCTGATGGCTTTGTGTGTGAGAGGACAGATTTTGATTAGTGATTCACTTCTCTGTGGTTATTGATGAGTCATATTTTTCTTAAAATTATGCATTTCAGGGACTTCCCTGGTAGCCCAGTGGCTAAGATTCCAAGCCCCCAATGCAGAGGGGCCTGCTCAGGGAACTAGACCCCACACGCTGGGGCTAAGACCTGGCACAGCCAAACAACTGAACATTTAAAAAAAATTTCATCTAAGTATTAAAAGCATGCAGAGTTTCTTCATAATATTCTGTTTTTAAAATCTCTCATCTATAGAGTTGTTTCAATTCTAATAATATTTGTACTTATTTTTTTCTCTTATTAAAGTTGTCAGAGGTATGTCTAATCCTCTTTTCAAAGAAGTCTCTAACAACTTTCATTAAGCATGCTGCTGCTGCTAAGTGGCTTCAATCGTGTCCAACTCTGTGCGACCCGACAGACGGCAGCCCACCAGGCTCCCTCGTCCCTGGGATTCTCCAGGCAAGAACACTGGAGTGGGTTGCCATTTCCTTCTCCAATGCATGAAAGTGAAAAGTCAAACTTAAGTCGCTCAGTAGTGTACGACTCTTCACAATCCCATGGACTGCAGCCCACCAGGTTCCTCCATCCATGGGACTTTCCAGGCAAGAGTATTGGACTGGGTTGCCATTGCCTTCTCATCAATAAGCATATTATTTCTTAATTTATTTCATTAATTTCTAATCTTATTTTTATTATTTTCTTGCTTCTTTCTTTCATTATATTTTGTTATTTCTCTGTTTCAATAAAATGATCAACTGATGAATTTTAAATTACTCATGTTTTAAATACAATCTTTTGTTCTATATCCTTTAAGGTTCTAAGTTCCTTCTAAGTATAGTTTTAGTTGCATCCATGAAATTTAATAAGCAGTGTTCTCATGTTTTCATTAATTTCTAAGCATTTCTTTAAGTTTCTGTTTCACCCATAAACTATTTAGAAGTATGTTTTTACCTTCCTATGTATGTAATTTCTAGGTTACATTTTTATTATTGTTATCTAACTTTATTGTCCAAAGGATGGCCCATTTGACACTGATTCTTGGCATTTCTTCAGACTTTTTGTAGACTAGCAATTGATGAATTCTATAAGCAATGGATCCAGATGCTTGAAAACAATGTTTAACCACTAAAATGGTTCTAAAACATACTGAGAATAATATTATGTTGTTTATAACTTCCAAACCTCTGTGAGGTTTTTTGTTTTATGTTCCTGAGAAAGATTTTAGAATCTCCCGCAAGTTCATGGAGTTGATTGTCCATCTATAGTTCTGTCAATTTCTGCCTTATATACTTTGAGTCAACATGATTGGGTGCATATGGGTTCATGTCTTCCCGGCGACATTCTATGTCTTATAATTTCAGCTTCATTAATGTGAACGCCTTAAAATCTGTTTTACCAAATAACATTGACTTTATCCTTCCTTTTACATTCAAAATTGTGGGCTTTATATTTAAGATGAATCTTCTGTCAGGCGAGAGCATCATATTTTACTTCTTTACCCAGTTTTTTATTCAATTCATTTAAACTAAAAGAAAAACAGCTTTACTCATTCTTTAGTTTAATAGGCAAATTTAGTGTAAACAGATATACAGATATAGCTAGACAGATTCTGATCCCACTTTACTATATTTTTCAATGTTTTTTATTCATCTTGCTTTAGTGTGCCTCTTTTCTCTCCTTTCCTGCTTTATCGTAGATCTATCATTTTTCTCTCTATTTTTATCCTTTTCATCATTTCAAAATTGTATAATCTGTTTCTGTGCGCTCCTTCGGTGGCTGCACTTCAGCATTGATGCATGATGCCTTTACAGTCTAAAGTTACTCCATGCCTCTACATGCCTTGAGAGCAAGGGCCTGGACACACTGTGAATTCAGTGTAGTGTTGCTATCAAGTGACGAGGTCTGGAGCTAGGTTACCTGGATCTGGATCCTGGCTCTGTCTCCTCATAACATTAACTTGGTAGGTTGCTAACCATCACTCGGCATCAGACCCTTCATCAGAAAATGCTAATAAATATAAAAAATGCTAATCATAATTGCTTGAGAATTCAATTAGTCACTACGTGGAAAGGGCTGAGAGAAGTAGCTAGTCTATGTTACCTGTTATAAATTTTCATTTTCCTATTATACTGTTAAACTATTGTTATAATAATTTTTACATCATCAAAGTTAGTCATTATTATTATTTAACAGGTGATGCTTATTTAAATTAACCAATAGGCTTACCAATCTTTGCTTTACCATCACTTCTCTCTTTCTAGATTAAATTTTCTTCTTCCTGGGGTATACCTTATATAGTCATTCTTTCCACAATGGTCTGTAAACAGAAAACTCTTCTAGTCCTTCTTTGTCTGAAAATGTCTATATTTTGCCTTCACTCATAATAATTTATCAGAATATGGAAGTCCAATTAGGCCACAACTTTAACTTTCTTTCAACATTTTGAAAATGTGTATCACACTACCTAGGAGACACTGTTATCACTGATGTGATACTTATCATTCCTTTCTCAAGAAGTGATCTTTCTTTCCTCTCTAGTAACTTTCTTTAAACATTCATTGTTGTACTTTCATCTTTAATTGGTGCCTAACTCTTTTGCCACCCCACAACTATACCCTGCCAGGCTGCTCTGTCCATGGGATTTCCCATGCAAGAATATTCATGTGGGTTGCCATTTCCTTCTCCAGGGGATCTTTCTGACCCCTGATCAAACTCATGTCTCTTGCATTGCAAGCAGATTCTTTACCACTTAGCCACCTGGGAAGCCCTTTTTAAACATGATAGTTTTAAATTTTCAGAAAGAAACAGAGTTAACAGTACCATGAGCCCCTGTATTACCATCTCCTAGATTCAACAGTTATCAAGAGTTTGCTTCTTCTATACCTTTTCTTTCTTCACTGAAGTATTTTAAAGGAAATCATAGACATTTAGTCATTTCACTACCATATACATCTCTCCAATAATGATGTAATTATACATATTATGAAATGATCTCGAGCTGTCTTCAAGGTGTTTTTTTTTTTCCTACTTGAGCTTGGTGTTTCATAGTTTTACCACAATGTTTCTGATGTGACTTTGCTTTTACCACAATGTTTCTGATGTGACTTTGCTTTTCCTTATCTTGCTCAGGTCATTTCTGATCCCCGCCCCCCCCCCAACTTCAATACACTATCCCAAATCCAACCCATCACCAAGTTCTTTTATTTAACCTTCTTAATACATTTTTAATCCATCACTTCTCTCCCTATTCACTGCCATCCAAGGCAAGTGATCCAATCTCTCTTCTGAACTTCTGTAATAACTTCAAAGTTTCTCACACCCATTCCTTCCCCTCTATATCTAATGCTTGTTGGGACCTGACCTGAGCCATGACAGGCTCAACAGGCCACACTAGGCCTAAGCCTCAGGTTCTTGTAAGCATGAGTCATAATTCTAGGAAGCCCCACCAAGGTCCCCGATGACCCAAGGTTGAGTCAATCACCACACACCAACTACACTATTGCTCAGACAAAAGACCACCTGAATATAAGCAGCTATAATTCAGAGCTCAGGGCTCTCGTCAAGACTCCACTGCACTGGATGAGATGGGAGCCCTAGCTCGGGCTAGTAATAAAACCCCTTTATGTTTTTGCATTGCTGTGGACGTCTTATTATCTCAGTTTTGGGGACTCGGACTCTGGGCATAACAATGCTCACAATGTAGCCAGAGGTTCTTTTTAGAATGCAAATTGGCTGATGCAACCTCCATCTTCAAACTTTCATTTTCTCTGAGGAAAAAGGTCTAGGGGCTCCATGCAGTCAGTCTCTAACCAGTCATGCATAAAGTGTTCATTTCATCTTGATATAGCCCTCAACCTCTACCCTCCACCACATCCCTAACCATTTCCTAATTGACTTTAAAAAATATTTATTTGGCTGTGCCATGTCTTAGTTATAGCATGCAGTATCTCTAGTTGCAGCATGCAAACTCTCAGTTGTGGCATATAGGATCTAGTTCCCTGATCAGTGATCGAACTCAGGCCCCCAACCTTGGGGGTGCAGAGTCTTAGCCACTGGACCACGAGAGAAGTTTCACTTCCTAATTAACTTCCAATAGTCTTTCAGTTTTCCTCATTCCTTCTCTAGGAAAACCATCCTTGGAATCCAAATCTAGACAAAGGTTTTTGCATCATTCTTTTTTAATAAATCCTGAGAGAGAATACTTGGCACAATTGCAATTTTGCTCCTTCAATTTTTGATGTGGTTATTTGATAAATATCAGTTTCCCCAGAAGAATAAGAGTTCCAAGAAAGTTCTTAATTGTATCCCCACACTTAAAAGAGGAATTGGCATGAAGCAGGAACTCAAATCAACATTGGTCAAGTGAATGAATGAATGCATGAATCTCCAGGCATTTAGCCTCTGTGCTTCCACTCCAATCTGCAAATTCCTATCATACTTATCACATTTGACTTTATTAATAGTTTTCCATTCAGTTTCCCCAAAAATATTGTGATCTCCTAAGGGGCAGATAATGTGTTTGGCTCATTTCTGTATCTCCAGCAACTGGCCCAGTGCCTGTATGTATTTAATTATAAACTAAGAAATTAGTGGAGAGACAATAATGTTGATTGACTCCCAGGCACATGGAACTGAGTTGATCATTCTTTTTAATTTATACATTCTTCATTCTGACTTTACTTATCTGAAGGCTTTTTATACTCCAGATACAGATTTAGATTAAAGGGACAGGCCTATAAAGTAGATTATAATTTGGTCCCCACAGAGCTTATGTCATGTCGTGCTTTCATCAATTATCTGTGAAAGTTTCCTCTTCTGTTCTAGATTTGATTTTTATTACTGCTTTCCTGTTTATACCCTATTTCCAAGACCATTTTTCCCTTCTTGGTAACTACTCCTATGAACCTTCTATCTACCCATCATACCTGTTTTTCTGTGAAAGTATATCCAGGAAAACACACAGTATATATGTATTTTTTTATATAAATATTATGTTATAGATTTTCCCTGATGACTCAGTCAGTATAGAATCCGCTTGTAATGTGGGAGACCCAGGTTCAATAATCTCATCCTTTTCTTTTTTAATTTTTACTGTTTGTTCATTCAACTACTTTTGAAATCTATTCATGTTTTTGAATATAAAATCTAGTTAATTTCTGGAAATTAACATAACCAGCATCACATAGCATTCCATCCTATAAATACACAAAGTTATCCATTCTCCTATAAAGGACTCCTGTGATACTCCCAACTGCCCACATTCCCAGCAGCAACGCAATAAGCATCCTCACGCATGTCTCCAAGTGCAATGACTTGACAGTTTCTGTCTGGCCAATGCCCAAGGACAGAACTGCCAGAATATCATGGTTGGCATACCCACCTTCCCTAGGAACGACTGCTGCGCCTTGAAATGGCCATACCAGCTTAGACACCACAGATAGTGAAAAAGGACTCCCCTCATCTTTCCATTCTCGTCAGCACCTGATATTACCTGATTTCACATTTTTTAAATCTGATAAGTGTAAGTATTATGTTGGTTATTATATATTTAATACACATTTCTCTGACAACTAGTGAGCCTGAGTTTCCATGTACATCTGAGAGATCTGATACCAGATTCCCATGTAGTATTCAACTACTTATATTATTACCTGTTTCATGACTCGCTTTACTTCCTCTATAAAGCAGAATAATAGTAATATTTCTATTGTGAAGAATTAAATGGTCAAGAAAATTAAGCACCCAGGAAAAAATCTGGTACAAAGAAAGTGAAACAAAGTGAAGTCACTCAGTCATGTCCAACTCTTTGCGACCCCATGGACACCAGGCTCCTCCGTCCATGGGATTTTCCAGGCAAGAATACTGGAGCGGGTTGCTGTTTCCTTCTCCAGCAAACTTCCCGACCCAGGGATGGAACCCAGGTCTCCCACATTGTAGACAGACGCTTTCCGTCTGAGCCACCACTTGATCTGAGCCAAAAGGCCAAGAAAGACGTATTCAGTAAATGTTGGCTGCTTTATAATTATTTACTATTATTTTCATACACATATCCTCTCCTCTAAATTGCCCATTTATAACCTTGAACTATTTTTCTTTTCTATTTCCTGCATATTCCTCGCTGGCTTACATGAGCTTCTTGTATACTCCAAATATCAGTCTCCTGCAAATCTTTTTAAATGAATAAGTAAATGAGTGATCAGATAAACATCCCAGCTTTGTCTGATAGAACTCCAACTGTTTGTACTTTCTGCTCACTGCCTTGCTGGGTCATTTTTGTGAACAAAATATTGAATCTCAATGTATTTTTAATATGGTCAATAAATTTTAAATAAAATTTAATTTATATTTCATTTTTCTAAGTCA